>CANNZV010000595.1:253213-420200 GCA_947561585.1 Caprella mutica
GATCATTTTATGATAACAAAAGAATACAATGCAAGTTTTTTTTCGAACGTGATTTAGTTTTATGTCAAATTAGAACAGAATTGGAGAATGACAATTTTAACTGAAATAGAAAGTTTACACACAATGTCGAAGAGAAGAGATGCATGTATGGTTCATAGAGGTAAAATTTAGTGCCAAATGCGTGTATACTGTAATTGCAATAGCTAAATATATTTAAACTAAATCACGGGAACTCGTAGAGTGCATACCTTCGTGGTTGTTTAAAAATGACCCTGACCTTTATTCTGTTCCCAAAAACGGATAAACTGGTTACTGGATAATGACTAATCATCCTACAAAATTCCAGGAAATTTGGTTGAATACGTTTTGAGTTATTGAGTTGAAAAGGAAATTAACCTTGATCTTAACCTTTGACCCGATCAATCCCAAAATGTAACTAATTGCTTCCTGGATATTGACTAATCGTTCCACCAAATTTCAGTCAGTTTGGTTGAATACTTTTAGAGTTATAAATGACCTTGACCTTTGACCTGATTACTCCCAAAATCTTACCAAACGATTCCTTGACATTAACCATCGCCCCACCCAAAATTTGAACAATTTTTGAGTTAAATGAGTAACAAGATTACAAGTAAACAAAAGCTACTTAAAACATAACCTAACTTTCCTGTAAAAGAACATATACTATCTTACATATATTCCTTTCAATATTAATTTATTTGAACTGTAGATGTTCAATCACAGCATGTTCAGTGTTCACCATTTAAAACACTCATTCCTATCGGCAAACGTATTCAGGTATTCTTAATTACTTTCAACAATCAAATGAAATTCAATTACCTTCCATTCTGTTGCATATTCAACGAAGGGGAGACACGGCCATTTATATCTTTGTCACTGGGAGCGCGGTCACATATCTTGGCATTTCACTGTAAAAATTATACCAGCCTTTCACCAAAGATGTTGCAGAATGAAGGGACCGATGTATTTAATGAATTGGTGTTTTATAACAGATTGTATTTATATGGAATAGATGAACATTAGAAAAGTTCATCGAGGAAATAATTAAATAATGTGTACATGTGCTATTTTATTGATGCATTTTTTAAGCATAACAAGTTACTTGATGATTCGAAGAATTTTTGATTTAAAAAAAATACTAATTTCGTATAAATAAAAATGAGTGGACTATGTCAATAGATGTAATAATAAA
Source organism: Caprella mutica (assembly GCA_947561585.1). NCBI lineage: Eukaryota > Metazoa > Arthropoda > Malacostraca > Amphipoda > Caprellidae > Caprella > Caprella mutica. Next base: position 254,427 of record CANNZV010000595.1, read on the forward strand.
ACTAATATGAAGATTAAACAAAGTTTAGGATTTTCAGCAAAAATATTGAACTTAGAAATAAGTATTCTGTTCTAGATACTTCTGGAAAATGAAGCTCAAATTAATATATCGTTACTTTAATATATAAAAATCTATATTCACAACAATATTACCTCTACTTAAGAAAATATGTCTATTTTCATACTTACTTCAAAAAATCCTATTTATAAATCAAAATATGTATACACGTGACATATGTTGTTTATACTTGAAAAGGAACAATTTCAGCAAATAAATTGTAACATTGGAACCATCTTTCAGCATAATTACATCCACTTTAGTGCTACAAACTCATACACACAGTGTTTTTCTCAAAATAACCACACTAATGTTTACTACAAACGATAAGACAGCACCGTTTAATCAGCTGTAGAAGAATATTGCTTATCTCCACATTCATTTGTGTTGTGAGTTTTCGGAGCATACGGAGAAAATTGCCAAGAAACATTAGGAATGAAGACAAATGTTGTCAGTTGTCTTGTTCAAATCTAATCAGAGGAAAAAAGATAAATAAATTGCACGAGGACGAGCGTATACATACGGAAGAGAAAAGGACATCTTGGAGATGAGAAAGAATATGCATTTTCTAGATTGCTGGGAGTTAAGCAAAATAAAGTATGCAGAATAAAGAAGTAGCAATTTTTGTGAGGTAAATAAACTTTGCGGGGAAAACAAATTATGTACATCTAGGATTTTCGAATTGAGTGGTAAAATTATATAGGGATGGAAAAGACTCATAATCGGGAATTAACTAGTGTTATTATAACTAACTTTATTATTAATAAGCGTCATCTGTAATAGGCTAGAGTTCAATTGGACAGATAAATACCCAATATTCTGACTAAAATGTAAGAGAAACTTTGTGTTCTAATAAAAAAATTAATAGCTTAGATATTATATTAAAATAAATATATTCTTTGTGTAATTAAAACACTCCTTGAATCGAAATCCTATTCAATTTCTTGTCGATTTAGAAAATATGAATATAAATTAGGAGGATCCCCTCATAATCTTCTAATGTACTACCATAAATTTTTATTACTGATAACAATACATTTACCTTATAGTAAATATAGTATATATAGTGAATACAAAATTAGTTCAATGAAACATTGTTCCAATATCACTGCTACGTAAAATACGTTTCGATTATTTTTATAATTAACTAGTGCAGTACCTGTTGTTCAATCATTGAGAGTTCAACTAATATAACTAATGGGATTAAATTACAATATATAGTCATGATACTGTAGCAAATTATTAGTTTGCATTTCTATTACAATTTCTTTGATTTTTCCTTTATTTACACCAACTTTATGAGGTGCTGTTGATAGAATGACTGTTTAACCAATTTTGTGACACATGGACGGACGGACAGACGGACGCGGCTCTTATAGATGAAAAAATAATCTATTTAAGACGATAAATAAATCGGCCTAAATTCAAATAAAAATTAACCACAAATTTAAAATCAATTACAGACAAATCAATTACGGACATTTCCTAGAGAAAACTACTTGACGATAATGTCTATAACTGTCTATAACTGGCCATACGATAAATATGTCTATAACTGGCCATACGATAAATATTACCATAATAGACGTTGTACTTTTTATAGGTACAATTTCCTGACAGGGTGTCAGTTAATTTCATTCTTATTCTCAACAGTCAAAGACAAAATCATTTCAATTAGTTCTGGATGACATCGTCAGAAAAGTCTCCTTCCGAATGCTCAGATCATTTTGGATATAAATGAAACTGAACAAAACGGAGCCCATTTGAGTGATTTATCTGCCATGGCAGTCAATGGAAATGGTTTTTGATTACGAAGTGGAGCAGATAACGAGGATAGAATAACTTACATTGCTGCGTCAGCAAAAAAACAGAAGGAGTGACGGGTGGAATTGATGCTCTAAAAGTAAGTTTTCAATTGTTGAGTAGACAGATATTGTAGAAGGTACTATTACGCCTATTCCTTAATTATCCATTATGGTGGATAATGTAGAAACCACGACTAAACTTATTACTTAACTTTTATTTACACTTATTTATAACAAATGCATTATTTAAAATATTAAATACATACAGAGCAACAAAGTTAAATTCTTTTAAGTTTAGAATTCACATGAAAACTATTGCTCGACTAATAAATATTTGATGATTTCATGATATATGAAAATGTTTTTCATTTCATTCAAAAGTTTGATTCACAATATTCGAAATATTTAAAATATCCGAATAATAAATTATTCAACTCTGTTAAAAAATGTAGCAAATAATATATTTTTAGTACAAGGTACATCAACAACAAATGCATCGGTGAAGAAAAAGAATTTTATACTTTTTCTCCACCAATATATACTTTTTATACTTTATATCTAAAAAATATATTATAATATCAACATTCTAAAAATAGATACTATTCAGTATCTCTCTTAAATTATTGAAATGAATAACATCGAGAAAAAGAACGAAAGTTGAGCCTGAATATAATTTTCATATCTCTGTGCGATAAATATCTGATTGCGTATGGTATTGGTTTCCAATCTTTAGCAATTCAGGAAATCTCTCCATTCAATTGGACAAATCAATCCAAGAATCAGAAAATACTTTCGCAAAGACGGACTCTGGCTGGTTAGTATCATTCTGCTATTATTCAAAGATGGGTTAACTATAGAGCGGAGAGATATCGTTATTTAGAAGAAAGGAGGAGACTGCCTAAAAATTTATTGTCTTCCTACGATAGCCAAGGCTTGGGTATATTCTATACAAGCAGATAAAACGACGCGTTTTCACCGCCATAGTTTACTCCTCTTCAATTATACACGGTTAAATGAATGGAAAGCAAATTTGTAGTATGTATACTGGCGTTTCTACCGCCTTGCGTTCATTTAACCGTTATTAACTGAAGAAGCGTGAACTGGGCGGTGAAAACGAGGCCTTTTCTTATGCTAGCTTAGAATATTTCACAAAACATTGGTTTTAACAATGAAATTTAATATCCGCTATTTGAAAATCTGAAATGGTTATACTAACAATTAATATATATATATATTATATATATACTATTTAATTGTAAAGTATAACGTATTCTAATCTATTGTGGATTTATGATTAATACTGATTTAAATAACCATTATTATAATAACAAACTGTGTATGTAAATATTTTCCCAAAAAGAGATTGTTATCATCACTTTATATTCGAAGCACCAACTGTTTATTTTTCAAAGCAATTTTATTCAGTAAATGAAATAAGTTTTTCAATTCTTATCTCAGAATTTGTATTCATGCTGTACTAACTGATCAAAATATTTCGAGCATAGGCACTATAATGAAGTAAGTAAATGAATATTCTTTGGAGACAAATATTAATATTTTTATATAAATGTAAAACTAATTGGATATTTAATAAGCTTTCTCTTAATATTTTATTGTGGCGATAGGAATAATATTGAAACTCGCAGATTCCAAGAAAATGCAAGTAAAATTAGCTGATAATTTCTCACGTGCTATCTTGGTTTGTGTTGCTGCACTAATCGCAAGTTTATCCCTTAGTGAATTTATAACTTAAAGGTCCATGTCTTGTATAATAATGTTTATAAATTGTATTTTTAATAATTTGTAATCAACTAATCCTGGGAACAATATATTTTTTCACTCGGTTTCAAAATGCTTCGAAGAATTGAATTTTTCTTTACATTCAACCAAGTTGTTCTTCACTTCTATCTTTTTTAATTAAAAAGTTGTGACGATGTACTAACTAAAGAGGAAAATGGAAAGCCTGATTTAATTTCTTTTAACTTTTGAATATAGCAAGTAAACTGTCTTTAAGGTTTGTAAATAGGGTGATTTTTAAATATGCTGGTTATTGTTAATTCAATAAATTGAATCTTTGTGTCAGAACAGTAATGATATTTATTATCCACTTGAAATCCTGCTTAGATATTTCCAACGCATTTTGTGAATATTTTTCTAGCGTGGCAGATTCACTGGAACGGAACCTTTCGCCGGATGATGGAACTTCTCCATTAATTAATGTTCAACCAGTACAGAATTCATTTGTACTTTACCATGTCTCTATCGATGAATGCATCTACATTATATCAAATTTGAAAAATACCTCGTATGGCTTAGAACACATATCTGCGAGCATGTTAAAGAAGATTAAGGAAACAATTGCTCAGCCTATAACCTTCCTCATAAATAAATCATTTGATAATGGCATTTTCCCCAGTAAATTTAAAGAAGCTACCATTACTCCTATATTCAAGAGTGGAGATCCCCTTAATCTCTCTAATTATCGTCCTATTTCTGTGCTCCCACTCATCAGTAAAATTTTTGAAAGAGCAATGAGTAATAGAATATACAGTTTCTTTTATAGGTATTCTGTACTTAGTACAAATCAGTTCGGATTTCAAAAGAAAAAGAGTACATGCAATGCTGTTGAGTGTCTTATCGAGAGCATTTATTCTAGTCTCAATGACAAAATGCATAATATCTGTCTCTTTATTGATCTGAGAAAAGCTTACGACACTGTTCAGCACGATATACTGCTCTCCAAATTATCACTGTACGGAATTCGTGGATTACCCCTGGAGTGGCTGAAAAGTTATCTATTTGGTAGAACACAACGAGTGAAGATCGGAAACTGTGTATCTGAAAATCGTCCTATCCGTACAGGGATTCCTCAAGGATCTGTCCTTGGCGGTCTTCTTTTCTTAGCTTACGTGAACGATCTTCCAATGGTGAGCGGAGTCCTGTCATCAGTGTTGTTTGCGGATGATACTTGCTTCTCTTTGTCTGATTCTAGCTATCCAAGATTAGTAGATAAGTTTAACATTGAACTAGTTAATATATATAATTAGTTAACTAGAAACCAATTGTCCTTAAATTTCGATAAAACGTTTGCAATGCACTTTACAAATAGACGTGATGACATTGATCCTGCAACTAAAATTTTAATTAATAATATCGTTATAAATTTCTCAAACGAAATTAAGTATTTAGGTATCATAATAGATCATAAGTTAACTTTTGCAAGCCACATATCATATATATGTGGAAAAATTTCAAAATCTATCGGAATTTTATATAGACTATCAAATTATGCTAGTTCAGATATTCTGCTTAAAACTTATTATAGCTTCATTTATCCCTATCTCAATTATTGTAATATTATATGGGGAGGAGCTGCAGTGACCCATATAAATAAATTATCTTTACTCCAAAAGAAAGCAGTTCGAGTGATCTGCAAATCTGATTACCTAGCTCATACTGAGGAACTTTTCAATAGAACTGGAATGTTACCCATTGATTTGTTATACAAGTACTTCTTATCAATCCACAGTTACGAAAATAAAGACAATTACAGAACAGCTCCTCACCATCATAATACTAGGCATGCTAATAACTTTGTACCATCTTTTGAAAGACTATCGGTAACGCAGCGATCGCTAAAATTTTTAGGCCCTAAGATTCTCAACGAATTGCCACCTCAATTATTAAACTGTCAAAGTTTAAATTCTTTTAAAAAGAAAATTAAGAAACACCTTCTTACCTACTGATTAACTTAATATTGTAATTTCCTTCAGAACCATTTATCTTATGATATTGTGTCTTTACTGTGAAGCTTAATTGTCGATATATTATATAGGAATGTTTTGCACGTCTTAATGTAGGAAATTGAATGCAATCAAATGTGTTATTCTCTGACATCCTTAGGTTATGTACAAGCAATTATGTGGTTAATTAACCACACAAAACTAAAACTGTGATGAATTTGTGCATAACTGAAGGGGTGTAATGCTAAGTTACCGTTTGTCTATTGTTTATGTGTTTGTAGAATGTATAGGCATTGATATGCGTTTTCACTCTATTGGATTAAAAAAAATTATTAATACTGCCCAAAAAACCAAATTGGTTTGAAATGGGTTTGAAAAAAAGAAAAATATAGTAAATTCATTAATTGTATAACATATTAGAAATTTAGTAAAATATAACTATTGTGTCATTGTTAATGTGCATCATGTAACAATTTATATATATATATATTTTTTTTTCAATAAAGTTTATTTATTTATTTATTATCTAATATCATATCATTAATTATATCATTTTATTTAGGCATTTTTGGAGGTGCCAATTAATTAGTAGTTTAATTTATTGGAAAGGAGGAACTTAGCCAACAAAATCGACCTGAACATTGTTAATTACTTAGGTATATAATTTCTTCTTATTCAATTCTAAAACTAGGTTCACTTATATAGGGTGATTAAAAAAAAAGGCAACCGGGTTTTTGGATTATAATATCTTCCGAACTATATATATAAGCCACTTTCTAATGCTTTATGGCATCTTGAAGATAATCTTTTTCTCTACTAATTAATAGATTCATTTTAATTTGTGACATCAATTACAATAAAGTTGGTCATAAATCAAATCCCGCAGAAAAAAAGTTTATAAAATAGAACAAATCTCTTTTCAATATTCCTTTCAAACAAAAAAATAAAATGCTTGCACATAACTTAAAATTTAAACCGTTAACAAGTTTCAAAAAATATCATTCAATTATTAATTTTAATCTCCATGTCCTTCCGTCATTCAATTATGAAATAAACATGCGGAGAGAGAAGTCATCAGTGTGGGCTGCTTTGTGCGGAAACGGTGATATTATTGGACCCACTTTTTGGATGGGAAATCTGAACGGATAAAAATATCTAGATATGCTTAATGATTTGATTATTCCACATCTAAACGATGAATTTATTGAAATATTCAATCGACTATTGTGATCCAAGATGGAGCTCCTACCCATCGCTGCATTATTGTTCGTGATCGCTCAGTGAGGTTGAAACGATTGAAAGAAATTAGACAGGATACTGTGTAACCCCTAGATTTATATATTTATATCATATTACTATTAAGGTTTCTTTTTGTTACATATTTAATCTATTCAGTTATATCATTATCCCTGCATTTTTTTGTGTATCTGTGAATTTAGAAGTTCACATACATCGTGTATACTTTTTTCAGCAGTAAATACTTAGTCACACTCATAGTGCATATGAAACACTGGACAGTTCTAGGTATGGTTTCCACACTGTCACTAGACCAGCCTACTTTTCCGTTAGAGCGCAGAAATTAGGGCAACACTTCTGTCGGCAACTACTTAGAAGATTCGAAGTTGAGTATTTTATGTCTGTGTGGCCCAGCTAATCGAACAGAGCTATCCTTTGTTAGTTTAGACTGATTTAATTTAACCCAGTAATTCAACCCCCAGTTTGTTTAACCCAGTAATTCATAGCATTTCTAAATTAGCTATACATAAACTAGATAATTTATAATTCAATTTTGTGAAGCATTATAGAAATTAAAATTATTTAGTAAAAAATAGAGTTTAAATTTAATCATTCGAAATATTTATTTAAAGCTATTATTTTATTGAAACTTATAATAGGCTCAAAAGTTATATGGAATTATTTTTGTTTTTCCCTTTTTAATGGTCCATTATATATATACACGGTTTATGTGCTGCATGAATGAAATTGTATACAATGAAATTTTATGTACCTAAGTCGATTACAGAATAGCTCTAAATTGTAACTAGAAACAATTAATTGAATTCACTTTCTGTGTGACAATATTCGAAATCAATTAAATTAATTAGGCGTTCGTTGGAATCAGTGAAGTAGACTTAGCGGACTAGGAATGTCCGACTCAATTCCACCGATTGGACTTAATGAGCCAAATAGGAATAGTTTGGAATCTTCTCCGATGAATGAAACCCTCTAAGAGTCGATACAGATACTAGCAACTATATTCAACATGTTTAATAATTATTAATCTAATAACAATAAGAACATTGATATAGTGAAAAAAAAAACTGAACAGGGCTTTTTAAGTTCGCAAAATTGAGGTAGGTAATGTTTAGATCGAACATATTTATTTGTACAGGTAAAGCTCGTACAACGCCCAGTGCATGTACCGGAAAAGTGTCCGCTATGCTATCAGCGTTCGTTGTAACGTAAGTTTACATTTACATCAGTTCAGTTGGGGATTTAAACTTTGTAAGCTTTCTTTAACAGCATTTCAAAGAAAAGCTAATGAAGTTAAACATTCTCAGATTATTTTAAAGGAAAATATTATAATATTTAAATAACTTACTTATAGAAATGTGCAAAATAATATGGTAGGTATAACTGTAAATATTTTAACTAATATAGAATAGTTACACCTCTTTTGATTTTCTATTGAACTTTTCTAATCAAAGAAAATTTATAGGGTAAGGGTAACTAAATCAAAATACTTTAATAGTCTGAAACAATGCATTGAAGTGTTGACTGTAATTTTTTAAATTGTAAAACCTCTGAATATAATAAATGTTTGGCAAGATACTTGGTAGACGGATGAAAAATATGTTAAACAATATAATTTAAAGAGGTCGTTGTAGCGATGTGTAGTCCAGTAGAACGAACATTTTTTCGTACGCTTTAATTGTCCTTAACCTGTATTGTCATTGATTTTGGGAGCAATCGGGTCGAAGGTCAATGTCACAAAAACCTCAAATTAGACTGAAGCGGTGGTGAAGGTGTGTGCTCTACGAGTGCCCATTTTAGTTTATTCAAATATTTAATAGTTATAGAGAGATAATTATAGGTACAATGATTCATTACTGTTGATGGAATAAATTATGAATTGTACTTTTATTTATACGAGAAATTAGTTGCTTAATATAGAACGACGTGTAAATAATTTTTACATATTATACTTATCATATATTATCATATCATTACTTTCGTAATTTATGGTAACAAATAATTAACGACATTTTTCATATTTTCGATAGGAATGAATCCGTTTAATAAATATCTTATATAAAATCACCATCCCGTATCAAACTATAAAAACAATATTTATTAAATAATATTCATTTCCATTGCTAATTTATTTATAATATACAAATAATCAATACCATATCTATATGTGCCATCTCTATCCAGATAATATCTAAAATAATCTGAGAATATTTTATAAATAATATCGTAGAATCCATTGAAAGGTGAATAAATTGCAATAGATTTATTCCATCATCTAAAGATTAAACAGTAATTCAATATAAATATTAAAGGGACCAAAACTTACAGTTTCAACGGATTATTAGATATTAGATTAGATATTATTATTGGATATCTTATCTTCAAAGATTAAAATATTTCTTATTGTAAAACTTTGCTAACGGTTACAATTTTATTACACAAATAGTATTTCAAATGATAGACTTTTTTATTGATTATGAATATTGATTTTTATTCTATTCGTAGTAGCACATTAATCTTTACATAAATACTTTTGAAACATCAGTATCTATGAATTGAATGAAATAAAATTCCATTAATTTAAATGGTGAAAGGATATAGTTGATGAAAAGGATAAATTTAACAAGATACGAAAGGATATCACCCTATATACTAATACACAGTGTGTATTTGTATGTTTGTTGGTTTCAAGAAAAATGGCACATTCAATGAACATAATTTATTTTAATATATTTTTTATATACATATTTTTTCCATTACTATTGATACCACGTTAATTTTAAAAGGAAAATACACCAGTGTGGCTATTATTACTTAGCGTTAAAATAATGTTCTAGTGAACGCTTTAACATTAGTTGCATATAAGGCCTAACATAAAATCTTTGGTTTGATAATGGATGAAGTTTGGCCATAAAAAAGTGATAAAGAGACCGGCAGAGAGAGAGGCTTAGTTCTGCTATTCAATGGACCCTATTATTCGATCTTAAGGGTTATTTGAAGCCCACTATTAGATATTATTCAATATATTATATCTGTTTCTATATCTATTTTAATAGATATAATAGATATAAATGAAGCAAAGATATGAAATCGGGAAAATTTAAATCGAAGGATTTTTAAATGTTGGTCGGTATTATCGTAAAATACCATTTCAGATATTATCATCAGGATTTTTTTCCAAATAATGTCCGACGAAGATACAGATTTATTTTGATTTCGGACAAAATAAAATTGGATTCTCGTAGAATTTTATTAGATATATGATCTATTTATGTCATCAATTTAAATTTAAAAATTGGGTTTAAATCGGACGATGGATTTTTTTTCCTATTTTCTATAATTTCTATGTTGTCATACACATGCAAGCACGCAAAAGAAGAAATAAGTTAGAGAATAACCTAAATAAGAGCTTCAACAAAATATGAGAGACTATGCTAAAATATTCCACCATGACGACAAAGAAATAAATTAGATTCTGCCATGAATAGCGCGGAAACTTTATCATGGGAATCTGCATTATACTCAGATTTTTCAGGTTTTCTTTGGAACTTTGACAAAGTTCTAAATAATTTTTGCATACATTTTACACCAAGAAATATATATTCCACGTCAACTGCAAGAGAAATTAGGCTTTATTGAATTGATGTAAAAAATTATTCGAGATAAAAAGTTTTTAAACAGTATAAGAATAGATAAAATCAGTCGGTGATAATAATTTTAATTAGGTTTACATACAGAAAAAAATGACAATTGAAAAAGAAAAAGGCCTAAATTAACATTTGTTTTCTATACTATATTTTTCCAAAGTGAATTTTCAGTTTAATAAGACTAAAAATATATTTCGTCAATATTATGTAAGATATCCTATCAATGGGTTTAATGGCTTTCACCACTTTAATGGCTAAAGTGGTCACATTATATATCTAAGAAAAGATATCGCTCCTTTGCGACAACTTTGTCATAACCTAATAAATAGTATTTTCTTGTTATCCATTTAAAAATAATATTTAATCTTTGAACGCTGTTTTTTTTTGGGGGGGGTTAAATTTCCATAATCATGTTGCTTCAAAATTGACATCTATATAGAGAGGCTTATTAATGTACTAACTACAAAACATAAATGTCATAATTTAGAAATAAAGTATAATTATTTCGACTTCTATAAACTTTAGGCTCCTATTTGATGTTTCAAAAATGTTTCACCTTCAGTGCTTTTGCGGTTATTTACAATATTGAGATTGTTCTAAAATGTCTTCCACGAAAACAGATATTTTTGAGTTATGACAAAGTGGTTTCAAACGAGCGGTACATTATATCTATTCAATATAACATCTTACAATAACATTCTCTGTTATTTCATCCTGTTTTCAACGTTACAACTGTGTTCTCTCAACTTTAAGCACTGTCTATATTTCTACTTATCCCGTTAATTAATATACTGAGGAGAGAGTACGTTCTAAATACTTTGTACTACAAGAACAGGTAGGATAATCATTAATTATAATACGCAATTGAGCGAAATAAAACTGTTACCATCCAACCTATGAATATTTCCACAAAGTATACAACTAAAAGAAAACCCGAAAAGTAGTTTTTACATAGAAACGGGCTTGAATATATGCATAAATTTTCTTTATTTTCACCGTCCAACCTATAAATATTTTCACTACCCACACATTAAATTCTGATTTAAAACAATCTTCCAATCTATAAATATTGTAAAAAAACACACAAATTAGATTCTGAATTAAGAGACAACATTCCTACCTATAAATATTTCCACAAAGCATACAATTAAAAGGCAGACAAGGTGAAACTGAAGCTTGTGCCCGATAATATCGGTAGTGTGTTGCTGTGGTTGATATCACGTATTATTGACAGGTAAAAAGTCCCTTCTAGTCTCCCGCAGATAATGAATGGTGAGGCATTACGGCTAATATTCGAACGGGGGCAATTTTATGCTCGCACAGACAGGGGGATTAACATTTACGATGGTGCTAAAATGACTCAATGTTGCGATGGGGAGATATGAGCGTAATACTATTTGTATCTTTACGTAACTTCAATATATGTGATGAAGAATATTATTAGGTATATGTGTAATTGAGATGATAATCATTCAAGTGATGTGGTTATTACTATTACAAAAATATATCAAATTGTTGTATAAATACGTGAATTGTTGTTAAACAACAATATATAATAAAAAATATAACATTATCATGCATATTGAAAATACCTAGTTTTTCAAAAAAAGTTGTTAAACGGAAAATATAGTCAATTAAATAAATTTAATATATATTTGTGATACTAATATTTAAAGTCTTGAAAACTGAGATTACGGAATTTTTTCTCCTTTAATAGGACAATAAGTCTCCCTTTAAATTGTATCCATGAACCTGAGGCTTAATGATGTGGACCATATTAATGAAATATGGATTCGTTCTAGTGAAACGAAGTAAATCATTTTTATAGCAATTGCTTTATTGCCTCCTGTGATTGATTCTCACCCACTAGCTGCAATCACTCGGATTGCTGCTCCTAAAAATGGAACTGGAAAATTTAAAAATAAACCAGAAAATTGCAATTCACGAATTATTTTCAAGACCTTAGAGTAATTAAAATAGTTCTATATTATTTACGACCGTGTGTGACGAACTAGTCACATAAAAAATATAGGACAATACTGTGATAAATTGAATGTGTGGAGTCTAGTGACGAATATGACTATGGATGCGTCACATGTTGAAAAAAATTCTTGAAATTTCAAAATTTATTAAAATTAGTACATATATCAACTATTTATTACTGAATAAACAGTTCAGAAGTACTTTATAAAGGTTCAACCTTTTAAAAATTAATTTCTGTCGTAAAGAGTTAAGTTGATTCTTTTCTTGAAATTAGAAACTAAAAGAGTGATGATCTAAGTCACAATATTAAATGATATAACAAAAACAAAATATATTTTCGGTATAAGATACCCAGATGTTTTAAGTTTCCTACAAGCTTTGTGACAATGAAGTGATTTTATAATAAATTGGAAATACTTATTAGTTTAAAAGGAATTTTTTTTCAGTGCGATGTACTTTAGTGTCTCAACATTCAATTAATTCAATTTTACTAACGGAAAATAAATTGAGACGCCATGCACAGTGTCTCAAAACGCTAAACTGACTAAAGTATGTCAAAATTACAGTTGATGGACTTAAGTGTCACGTTTCTGTAACAAAGATTATAGAGCGGGTGTTTCAATTTTTTCCTGGGTGATAGATATATAAAAATAAAAACCCATATTATTTTAAAAGAATAAACTTTTAGTCCCCTTATTAAAGTTCATCATGCAGTATCTACGAGACACTGAAACACGTTAATTTACTCGGTATTTAGAACATAACAATTCTGACTTCAAATTAACGTAATAAAAGTCAATCATTAACTTGAGTTACTTTCACGTCTATGTGTTACATCAAAGAATATATGAATGCTAGAATTGCTCGCATTGTGATTAGAACCAAACACTTACAGCACGTACACACGTATAGGGGTTTGAAGTCTTTCCACCAGACTTTTTGCTAAGCTCCTCCTACTTTTTCCAATCATATTATAAAAAATGATATAATTACTATTTATTTTAATTGGTATGTATCATGGATTCTAAAAATAAATAATTTAAATAAATAATAGTAGTTTATTTATATGATTCAAAAGTCTCGTGGGAAAAGTAGGAGGAGCTTAGCAAAAGTCTGGTGGAAAGACTTAAAAACCATACGTGTGTACACGACTCAAGGTCCGCTAACTGCCACACAGCTTGTGGCCAATCTTCGATCCTTTTACACCTGAATTATAAATGATTTGAAGCAATTACATAATTTATGGAGCTGTAATGGTCCTTTGAAGCTTGTTTACTAGTTTTCAAATAGCCGTTAATTGAACATAATCATGTCAAGTGTATCCATTCAATTTGCTGTACATTATATGGTTGCTGTAGTAATGTTTTTTTACTTAAATTCAGTTTTCAATTTATATATTTCAGATGATTGTACAAATCTTGTTGGACAATGAAAAGATTCAAACTGCAACATGATTAAAGAATTGTTCTAAGCTCTAAAAATTGTTCATAATAGTTCATATCGATAATTATTTAAGGGTTAACGATTACAATAATATTAGCATGGTTCGTAAATAAAAAGTACGTACGTGATATAAATTTTGATGTACGTTAAATCATCCTCAGGCAAGAAGGATTTATACCTGGGATATTAAAGGAATATCCTAGGATTAAATCTCTCTTGCCTGAGATATTCTCTTACTATCCCAAGAATAAATACTTCAATAACAGCTGAAAATAGTAAGCTCTCCTTAATCTGTATCGTAATAATTCAGTCATTATGGCACTTCACTGTGATGAACCTTGAGCCACTTTACTGGAACCAAATGGATGAGAGCAATATTTTGACTGCTTCACGAGGCTCCTCCTTGTCTTAATTGGATTTCACGTAAACAAGAAGACGAGGAGATCACCTTATGGACCGAGACCATTGGTGATGAACTCATTATTACTATAGTCATCACTCACCAGTGAACAGTATATGAGATCATTGGTGATGAACACATTATTACTATATATCGTTATAACTCACCAGTGAACGGTAAAAGAATCAATAATTCATACATTGATTTTGGGACCCTTGATCGTATTATATAATTCGAATTGTATTATATACATTAAACCACGAATGTAGGGTCAGTTTTGAGTTATCGGACGGTTCCACATTCTCGAACGCGTAAGAATAAAAAATAATAATTATTAGAATCTATGATACCTGAGTATAATGGATACCAATTGAAATATAAGTTAAATAATAATCAGTATATAATTTTTTATGTGTCCGATAGTGTGGAACCGTCCGATAACTTAGAATTTACCCGATTCATAGATGTAATAACTTGGATTAGGCAGTATAGTTACTGTGTGTAATAAGTTGCACTCCGTCAAACCTAAACTGAAATAACTTTTAAATAATATGTATACAGTATATATTTAACAACATAAGTTTTAATTAAGAAAAATAATCAATTAATTGAAATATATATAATGCTTAGTAAGTATGGAGTCTCACCAGGTAATTTAATCACAAACTAGATTACGTGCACTCAGAAGAGCGCATACCTTCGCCGCCGCTTATCCGTTGGCTACCAAAATCTGATAAACTGGTGACTGGATAGTGACCAATCGACCCACCAAGTTTCATGCAATATGGTTTAATATTTTTTGAGTTATTGAGTTATGAATGACCTTGACCTTCGACCGGATCGCTTCCAAAACTCTACTAGATGGTTCGTGGACATTGTCCAATCGTACCATCAAATTTCAGACAATTTGGTTGAATTATTGTTGAGTTATTGAGTTTTAAATGACCTTGACCTTGACCTTTGACCTTTGACCTGATCGCCCCCAAAATCTAACAAAATGGTTCCTACATATTAACCAATCGTCCCACCAAGTTTCATGCAATATGGTGCATTACTTTTTGAGTTATAAATGACCATGACCTTGACCTTTGACCGGGCTGCTCCCATAATTCTACCAGCAGGTCACTGGACATGGAGAAATCGTTTCACCAAATTTCAGGCAATTTTGTTCAATACTTTTACAGTTAAGCGAATAACAAGATGATAAATAAATAAATAAATTCCGTCAATAATATAACCTTCCCTCATTCTGCGAAGGTAATGATCCACATGAAAATACTACAGGACAACATTGTACGTAGTACTCAATCACTTCATTAGACTCGCAGTATTCGGGAAGTGGGTGTTAATATCGGTCATGATAATTCAATTATCTAGAATTTTTTTTTTCTTAATGACCTGTGTAAACTGTCACTTTCCGAGTACTGTGACTGTTTGATAGTTACTGGCTCACCTAAAGCAGTTTAAATTTTCTTTTTCAGATTAAGGTGTCCGTTAAGTCAATTTCATTTTGCTTTACAAATTCATGCACTGCCACGTGATATAAAGATTGAAGTGGTAAACTTTCGCGGCTAAGAAAAAGCGCACCATGCTCGCGAATAACAAAGCGAATGCAAAAAGAACTTCATAGCCATTTTTGTTCTTAGTTTTGTGTCAGAAGTCAACAGTTTCAGGGAGAAGTTTTGGTCATGAATTATGCTAATTCTCTATTCATATACAAAGTACAGTGCATAATCTAACCTCTATTTAAATTCGCTTAATGAGGTAAAACTTTGAAGTAATTTGTAACGGCATATTACTTTTTTTTGTAATTTATATTGAATATTTTTTCATAATTGAGGCAGCGTATACATTGAAAATTGAAGATACGAGATTTTTATGCTTTTTCTGGTCTGATTCTTATGAAATTTTTTAGAATAATTTAAGGAATTTTTTTTTTCTGAATTATGTTGATTATATATAGTTTTTAGTAAGCGTACACAGAATTTACGAAAGGTTCAAATTGAATTAAATTTAGATAAGAAAATCTTAGTCCTACTTTTAAAGATGCTTCAATTAAATAATTAAAAACCCCAGAACTTCTTAATTTAGGTAATTATCATGTATACTTATTAAAGAGCACTACACATTAAGGTAGGTAGGTTGAATTTCAAATAACCGTGATTCAATTTTGCGTATCTGGTTACAAAATGCTATAGGAAAGAAGGTTATTTTCTATTCTGGATCACGAGAGATGCTCCAGTTCTAGAATCTCTAGAAACTCTTGGTCGAATTTCACGTGGTTAAAGTTGCACCGAATAGAAGAGGTACATATGAACGAATTGGACAAACAGTTGTCGTTCATTTCCACTCTCTCTGAAAATAGTATATTATGCACTTGTGTGTATATTAAAAAGATCAACACATAAAACTTATATAAAGAAATTTTAAAAGTATTTCTTTCTGTTCACAAAATTAAAAAAAAATATTCTCGTCATAGAATTTAAAAAATGTTGAAACTTCGATAATATCGATTTCAGTGTAAAATGACACGAGCAATAGCATAAATAAAAACAAATAAAAGATTCACATGTTTGAGAGTTGTACACAGTATATCAAAGTTGAATGTAATATTCACTACATCAAAGGAATGGAGTAGTTCTCTGTTATGTTAAATCAAGCTACTCGAACCATGAGCTGATGAAGGCAGCAGAATTGGGTTATCAAATGTAGATGATAGTCAGCAAGTGCTGGAACTGTCCCAAAGCATGCAAATATGGAATTCCGGCCACCAGAATATCTAATTTATAACATTGCCCAGTATATCATATTCTCTCTTCTTGAAATGTTTCTTTTTATGTTCAAAATCTCTATTGAAATAAAAATGTTTACAGACGGAATAATTATGAAGTAAAGATACATCAAATAGAATTATAGAAAAAGCTACATGTATGTTCTTCACATTTAGCAGCATATAAATTTAAAATTGCAAGCCCATATAAAAGTTTTTTACCATCAATTCTTTTCTATTGCATATATAATTTGCTATTAAATGTTATAGATGATCTTAACAAATGAATCGAAATAATGTTTTCGACAGGATACAAGCAGAGAAATGTTCATTCTGAAAAGGTTATGTTTACTAAACGCTTGATTTGGTTGCTAAAGGTTCTCCATCTTCATTTCGCTACATGAGTATTGGCCTTCACAATATAAAGGCTGTTCGGAACACAGTGACCTTTCCATACATATCTGAATGTGCTCTAGAACAAATGCCAATTAAAGGTCAGATATTTAGCTTCGAATTCGCATAGAGTTTCGTAGACATTTTCCTGAATTGTTACGATGCAAATCTCAATCATATTGTGTACAGTATATACGAACTATATATACATCTATACTAATAATTTCCCTTGTGTGTCTATTTATCTATTTATTTATCTATTTATTTATCTATTTATTTATCTATTTATTTATTTATTAGGTGACAGCTTTTACTCGACGGGTATTAAACATGAAGAATGTAACTATGATACGCACGGGAATATAATGACTTGATATTTAAATTCCTTTTTTTTTATTCAATTTTTGAAAGTATTTTAACTATAAAATAAATTAGAATATACAGAAAATATAATTTTAATCGAATTCATTAAAAATAATACAATAACGGGTAATAAATTGGTATTGATGATGACCATAGAGTTATGATAAACTACTCTAGAGAGAGGAAGTGTTGCAGCGATTGCAGGACACTGAGAAAGACGGTGTGAAACCTTATTTTGTTTCAGTTATATCATTACTCCATTGAAATGAAGCCAGATTGCCAGTCACGTGACTCCAAAATAAGGAATTAACCGTCCTGCAAGAAGCGATATAATTTTGTCCACTGACTCACCACTCGATGATGAACCGTTATTTTTAATGGGAAAGTGCACTAGTTGCACTAGTATTCTACCATTAAAAATACCCCCTACTCGAATTGAATGAAGATTATAGCTCGAAAATACTTGACGCATGATAAATTAGATAAAAAAATTAATTACAAATTTAATTTAAATAAAAGTTACTTAAATGCAAATGAATAAAAATTTAATAAAATTCAAATTTAAACATTCTTGTTCGAAATCATGCTATATCTAAATAAACTAAACAAAATTTCTTAGAGAATATCCGAATCCGGAGGAAAAAACTTTGATTAGTCTTGATAGGTTCGATATCTACCAATTTTAATATTTAGAAATAGCCATCTATTTTAAGAAAACAAATGAACTCTGATTTTATATATAATGATACTTTCTCTTTAAAAAGGGGACCTAAATCTATGACTAATTGCAAGATTAAACAACTATATTTGATAACAGAAATCAGGGCATTATTATACCTACCCCTCGCAGCTATTGGAGCCAATTATACAGAATATTTCGCCTAATTCATGAATATAGATCGCGTTTATTAACCTTTGATGATCAATTATCAGTTAAAGAAGTTAAAAATATTTTGTTTTGATCCGTCTTATCAGCATTAGAGACCACTATTTCATTTGTAAAGAGATTAGTCAAATAAATAGACATTTTCACACATCGGCTTGGTACCTATTTTGAAATTCTTGTCAACGATCAATCTTATGAGTTTTCTTCCTATACTAAATAGATGTGAAATAAGTATGTTTAAACAGATAACATTATTAATAGGGAAAAATGAGGTCAATTTTTCCCTTCATCAGCTTGGTATAATCTATTGAAAATATTCTTGGCTACAGAATAGGTTGACGATCAATCTTATGACTTTTCATTCCTGTACGATATAGACGTTAAATAAGTATGTTTAAACAGATAACATTTTAAATAGGGAGAATATATATGTGTCATATGATCAGATGCAGACTTGAAGGGACACTCCAGTATAATGATAGTTTGATGACCTAACTTTGATGATGTCTCAAACTAATGACACAATTCATTAGTGGCGCGTAAGAAGTTCCATCATCATCGTAATTTCTACGCGGGAAACTTTCAATAATGATCTGTCAGTGAAGATGCAAATAAATTGACGGATCAATAAAAAAAGGAACTGTGTTTATTAACCAGACTGTTAATGAAGATATTTAACCATCCAGAACAATACATGGTGGTACAAATGTATGCAAACTAATAAGTATTCAGTCGCTAATTAATTATATTGTAAAGGTGTAAGAGATTAAATATTCAGATTATTTCTAATTTAATAGTTAGGAAACGCATGTACAGTTCAAAAACGTATAATATTGTATTATAAATGAAAAAAGTCATCTTGCTTATGGAATATTCACCAAAAGCTATATTAGATATAAACTAAATAAAATCATGAGAGATAAACCTATTCACCAACTAAAAGTTGGTATTTTATTACCGATCATGAAATCTCTAGCTGATCCAATATCCTTAATTTAAAGATTAATTATCGTTTATGGACAGGGAATAAATAAGTTCATTTATAATGAGAATTCACTCGATGTGAGATATATCTTATTTCACTTATATGAGCTTAGGTAAGTTCCATCTTACTCGTGACCGTGTAGTTGCTAAAGTTAGTTTAAAATACATAATGAATTCAATTGCAGTTTGTTGTAAAGAAACTTTTAAAATGCTTGTAATATTATATTTCTATATTTCTCAATCGGATGAACAAACTCGACAAATAGAAAATGTGTCCAAATTTTGAAATGAATGAAATTATTGTTATATCTACTTCAAAAACATATTATATACAGCATACATTTTTCAGAAAAATTGAAAAACAATTCATTAAAAATATGGAAGGGCATAAATTGTTTAGAATTTCTTGATTGAGTTCACGGATTGAGAATTGGGTAAACTCCTAGTTTAGTTGACCCTTGGATAGGGTCAACTAAACTAGAAAGCGGGTATATAAATCCTATATAAAAAAGTAAGTTCAAATTATTTGATATTATGACAGTTGTAAAATAACTATTATGATTTCTACAATTGAAATGAAAATAAAATATTATTTGAATGTAATATGTATCTATAATACCGATCAACTATTCAAGAGAATGTCTTATGGAAACATATTGGGAAAATGATAACTGAAGGTAAATTTACCAAATCTTGTAAATAAGAATAGTCTTCTTAACGGATCCTCAATCTCAATAAATATATGTAAAATATGATTTACATATTAATATCCCTTCATATTATATTACCGCTTCCTAGTTTAGTTGACCCTATCCAAGGGTCAACTAAACTAGGAGTTTACCGAGATTTGTTGTCGTATTTTCTGTGTCAGTGCAAATTGTCAGTGTCGTGGATGTCATAAATCAGGATGAATATATACCTGTGCTTGATTGGTATAGTCAATCATTTTACACTCTATAATATTACTATATAATTTAGATTGGATATTCGTACTTTACATGTTCAAAGATTTAACAGACAGAGACAGAGTTTTTCTCTAACTATTTCGCTTTAAATTTCAAGAAATATTTATGGAGTTCATATCTTTTCCTGACTATAAAAGCTAGGCATTTATTGCAGGATACAATAAATTACGACAGGAAAGCATCGTTGTATTGTGGCTGAAACATTGCGCATTGCTGTTCACTTCCATTTACCAAATCATCTTTCCGAACCGTTTGAAATATTGTGAAAGGTGCACGTGATATCAAAGCATATGAAATGCTTCGTGGATTAATTCCGACACGGATACTAATTGAAATTTTGTACAAATTTAAAATTTGAACTAATTGATATTTTCTACTAATTGAAATTTTGTACTAATTTAATTAAATTTTGAACTAATTGAGATTTTTTAGTATTTGAAATTTTGGTAAAAAAAAGAAATTTTATATACTAATTAAAAATTTGTACTAATAGTTATTCTGAAGAAGTTAGAAGACAGAAGAATCAGTATTGAATCGTGTTAACCCTTTGAGTAAAAATTATTATATATGTTTTTATTTCAGGTAGGTAAAAATTCCCATTTTTTAACCTATCTGTACTTATCTTACTTAAGTGTATCTGTCCGATACACTTACAGTATCTATTAAAGAGATATATCTAATATAGAGTAAAAAGCTGTTGAAGTATTTTACATATTCATGAAAAAATAAGTGCTCTTCGATAAATAGGAAGTTAATTAAACATATCAGTGGGGGATATGGTACTTCAATGTGGATTCTCTTTACAGTTATTTGCATATTTCCAATAGCCACTATACGTTTGATTACAATGAATAAATTTAATTTGAAATTAACAAGCATGTTGAGAGGGGTGATGTATAAAATGTATGGAGGAATTATCCCAATAATTGACAAGCAGGAAATACATGAAGAAGTGCGAGGGAATTCTTGAGATGCTTTAACATTCGCGATTGTGAATTAAAATAAAATAATCTGATGTTGCGCATACAGATAATTCACTACCATGCATATTTAAAAAGAGGGGGATATTATTAGATGTTTCTGGAAGTATTGTGCTTGCTGATTTTTGAAATGTTGCCCATTTTGTTGAATCAGGTCAGGATTTTGTGCTACAACGGTACAAAAACTTACATGTGTTGATATAAATGATATATGTGCCAACACATTTGATTCTATTTTTCTTCTTCAAAAATATGTTTTACAGACACATTTGTTGCCAATGTATTCTGTATACATATCTTTATGTATTTTGTAAGAATAGACTGACATCGTATATTTTATTTTGCAGATTATCTCCTATTTCCAAAGCGTAAAAATGTGACTTTATTTGGCAAAATGAATATCATTTTTGGAATCATTACCAAAAACATATTAATAATCAACTTTCAAATCCTTTACTTCATGATAAAAATGTTGAATTGCAGCCCAGTGTAATTTGTAGTGATTGTATTCAGTGTGCCCAAAAATGTTATGTTTCTTTCGTCTAAAATTTTAAAATATAGCAAACAGTGCATAAGGTTTTTTAGATATTGTCTCTATCGCATAATTTTTCATCGATACTGTGCTGCAAAATAATATTTCTACTGATAATGTTTTTAAGGTTAACTCTTCTCTGATTGGTTGGCAAGGAGAAAGAGACAATAGGGGACGGAACATTAAGCCGTTAATGCTCCGCCCACTTTAGGCTCTTCTTCATGATTACAGGTAAGTTCTCCGCCCTCAATTCCAAGCCGGAAAGTTCAGCCCACTCAATTCATCGCATGGTAAGTTCATAGATAGCTGTAAGGTATTTTGTTGTATCTACTAGATTGATGTACTGCTCCCTTCACGAAAGGTTAATGACCTGACAGAGGAATTCAGAAGGTGTACGCCCCTTGATACACTTATTGGTCAATCTCCATAACCAATCAATGAGTTAGTAACCTTAAAAACATTATCCTAAAACTCTTACCTGCAAGAAAAAAATGTTTTAAAACTATATTCTCAGTGTTAGTAACTTTATAATTTCTACCTTAGAGGTACCACCTATTTTATTGAAAATAAATATAACAAACTAAATCAAAAGTTCCCAGCTCCATTTAACTTCGTCTTCAACACAGAATTTTCGTGCCTACTTTTAGCAAAATGGATCTCATCGCAGTACCGAAATAGATATTTCTCGTGTGCGAACTTTTAATAGTAATCAAATGTGGATAATTTTTGGTCAGCAATGAATGGTATTCTCCTTGCAATAATTCGTTAGGATATTTACCAGATGATAACGATTGACTGATAGCTTGGTGTGTCTTACTTCTAATCTGAGAACAATAATTAATGGATAAAGTTTGCTGTGTGTATAGGATAGCACAATTCGCCAAATGAAATTACACCCGCTAAAGGCACACCATCATGCTACTGCAAGTGTTCCTAACGGCGTTACACCTTATGAAACTCATTATGAAACTAATAGTTACATTAGCATTAAATCAAATGCAGCAATAATCACCAGCTGACACAACAATGCATATTAAATACTCCTCTCCGATTCAACTTCTAATTAAATGCTGCAGACTTGACTAACAATGATGTCTGGAGGTAAACAGAACTCTCGTACTTTGAAGATCTTGTCAGCTGTCGCTCTTCGTAATTGAATGCGAGATATTGTCAAACACACTCTAAATGTCTGAAGAGGAGAAAATGGACAAAAAATAACGCAAGTGGGTACGAACGTGGACACACTTACGTGTACTGGGAGGAAAGGATTTAGTTTTGAAATAATAAATGTGAAATATTAATGTATTGGTGAGACCGATGCTCAATTTATCGGGGCAAGATTGTCCCAATATCGTGATAGTATTTGCAACGTTGTAAATATTGGTAATATTGAAGCAATGTTGTTAGAAGAAACATTGTTACCAAGGCACACGTTTTCAGCTTAACTGAAAAATATAACGACCAAATTGACACGGTCACTCTTCAATTATTTTCTTTACCAAGAGAAATAATTACGAGTCAAGTTCCACACTTATGTTACTGTGTATTTTCAAGAGGGTTTTTTAAACTCTATGTTTAAGTAATTTTCCAGGAATCGATCTTCCAAATAGATGTATTTATTCACCATCAGGATCGAAGGGTGAATCCCTGGACCAAATAATGAATTACTTTCTATATGAGATTCTTTATTTTATCATATATTTAAATATAATTGTTTTTAATTTTCATAGAAAACAATTAATTCATATAACACCCTATTGCTATCTAAAATCTTATTCCACAGTTATATAAATTTATTTATATCTATATTAGATGTATACGATTAGTTTACTTGTCATACGTGCAAGTTGTAATATGACCGGGGCTTGCTATTGAATATTTTTGATGTCTGAACCTAAATTTGACAGAAATATTTTTTATTTATTTGAATATAAGAAATTAAATTTCTTGTCAGCTGTTTTACCCTTATTGCTCATATTTTTAAACTTGATCAACTGTAAGATGCATATTTCTCTTACATGTTATACAACTAAAATATAAACCAATAATAAATGTATACTAGGTGTACAAACAAAATATATGACTGGGATAAAATCACCAGGGAGCAATTGATCGGGGTTCAAATATAAATATTTGTGAAATAAGTATAGGTTTTATTTGTAGATTTAGAAATTGAAACAAATATGCATTTAGTTCTTGAATAAATAGCGTGACAGAAGAAAAAATCAAGCATTAATTCCAAGTAATTGAGAAGTTATGCATGATAAGATTAAGCGTGACCAAATTGTTGCAATCGAGAGCGATGGGGTTAGCACCCAGGATATCGTCGAACAGATCAAAGTGCGCTGCAGAGCAGTTAACAATACGTAGAAACTACATGAGCTGTCAGATACATCCAGTAAAGCAATACCAGAATGAACGTGGTCAATTAGCATAAAGAGTGTGATGTCTGCAGTGATGAAGTAAATTGACTCAAATTCGCATAAAAAGACCAAATGAATTGCAAAACATATGAGCTCCATATCTTACATGTAGAGTCTATAGTTAAGGAGGATCTAAAGTTAACTCCATATAAAAAGCAGCCTATAAACATTTAATTTCAGAGGATTTCTTGAAGAAACCGCTTGAGAGAAACAAGTTGATGTTGACAAGAGAAGTAATCTGCAAGCACGAGTTTGATTTTATCCGTCTATAGAAGATATATGGAAGCGCCCACCAATAGTCAGAATGATTGGATTTATCCTCGTATTATGCCTCTATATGTTTAGAGCAATTCGAGACGTCAGAGTGCGGCTCCCGACTGGTATGGGCGTTGATGCACATTCGGATTGAACAACATCTCCTTTGATCGTTATCGACGAAGGAGTCAAAGTCAACAGTCACTTTTATCTGAATATGTTGCAGGAAAAAATACTTTCTTGGCTCATCAAATCATTTGTAACCAATTTCCTCTTCACAAAAAAATATGAAAGCCTACGCAACGAATGTGACTTTTAAGAGTGTCCAGAAAACTGCCAGGCGGAAAACTGCCAGGCGGAAAACTGACAATCACTGAATTTAATGACTTTAGTCAGTAATAACATTTTGATTTATAAAAAAACGACATTCGCTCTTAGTTAAAAGAAGTTATTGGAACATTCTTTTTTACTTAGTATACAAAACAAAAACGTAGTTTTTCTTCATTAGAAAAATACATAAAATATATTGGTATATAAATATTACAGTGAAAATCAAATACATGATATAAATTGAAAAATTAAACTTTTCATAGAAAATACTAAAAGAAGAAGAAAGAAAGGATTGTACATATTAGGGACAGAGTACAATTTCTTTGTTTACACAACTCATCTCTAAATTATGATTTCATAACGGATTTAGTGTCTAATTATTAAATTTTTGTTTTTTAATTTGATAATTGAACAAGCCTTCAAGCGTAATACTGGCTTGTACTCATTATAAAACAAATTCGATCGATTTTTGTGAAATATTTAGAATTTGCAACACATCATCTTTGATTATCAAACTGATATTACCTACCTAATTCTCTGACAATTTCACTCACTTGAATTGGATTGAGTATAAATTATTAATACTTTTACATATAAATGAAAATTGTAAAAATGAAGGTGTTGATGCTATGGAGAATAAAATTGTAAATGTAATAAATATTGAACATACATATAATTAAGTGATTTAACATTCACTTAATTTATAATATACAAGATATAAATTATAAATCTTACAAACATATAAAATCCTATATAGATATATAAATATATACATATTTTTAAAATGTATGTGATTTAACAAATAAGTTATAAATGTTAATTATAATTTCTTTGTGTGTACTAAATTTGGTTTACTGTGTGTTTAATAAAGTAGCTTTGTTGAAATACTATTTTCCATTGAATAATAAGTAATCCAATAATCTATATACTTTAGTTATAACTGTAAAAAATGAATGTCTCCTTAATCACTTGAAGAATGGCTAACGATGTTTTTTATGAATTGAAATGTTCTTAGAAAGTGTTTATCAAAAGTAAAAAATATGTAAATTGCCAATAAGTGACTGGCAGTTTTCCACTTGGCAGTTTTCCGCCTGGCAGTTTTCCGCTTCAGCAGTTTTCTGCCTGGCAGTTTTCCGTGTACCCTTTTAAGGTAAGTGCAAAAAGAACTTTCGTGGATTTCTTGGGACAAAACCATGCGGTCACCCTCTATTTCTGACATCAATTCTACGGACTTAAAAAAATCTCTGAAATTGAAGTTCATACTACTTTCTACCCCAATCTGAACACTTTAAAGGCAGTCATTTCGCTTGGGCTGAGTTGGACAAAGAAATAATGCGGGGCACATTTGATATCTGTACTATATGTTAAATTCTGGTCTGTTATCTCTACTTGGTTAAAATATTAATATTTGACCAATAATTGGAATAAGAATATAATTTTGGAACCACATTAATGGATTTAAGGAAATATTTTCCATTTTCATACCACTCGTTCTTCACAACTTCAAAATGGATCACGTTTTTTCATCAATTCTTTCAATTAATAAAATATGCAAAATTACTGTATAATCATTAATATTATAATTTATTAGGTTTGTATATTTATAAATACTGAAGCAAATATTCATTAAAACTAAAATAAAGTTTCCTGGCCCGTTAACTTCACTAGCTTTATTTCTGGCCCGTTATCTTTACCAGCTTCATTTCTGGTCCGTTATCTTTACTTGCTCCGTTATCTTTACTTACTCCAATATCTTACTTTGTTTGAAGTATATACATTTTATGATTCTAGATCTATTTCAATTTATTTTTTCCATATGTAAATATTTTTGGGCCACCACGAATATGAAAATATAATTAATTTCTGTTCTATAATAATATTCATACGAATTTTCTTGTTCTTACATAAAAATAATGGAAATAATAATGGATCATATGGAAAAAATTAAACAGTTCAGAAAAATAGTTTTATTTCAAATACCTGGTTTTGAACTTTCAAAAAAGTTCTTGAGCACAGATGGAATTTTCCTATTTCTTCCGCTATGCTAATCGAGGACTGTGCGTGACATTTCTAAATTACACTGGCAATTGCAGCCATTATATATATTTAGCTTCGTATTTATTTGACGTTTATATTCGACGAAATGAAAATTGAGGTTAAACAGTTTTGGTAGTTCTGATAGGGTTCACATACAATTAAGATTTGATTTATAAAATATTATTTTTGACATATTACTGTAGTAAAATTATGGCTTCCATAAGTATCGCTACATATGTTTAATATATTAATATAATTTTAATGATTTCAGAAAGCATGATGCCATTTTATTTATACTTAGCACTGTGAAATATTTAAATACGTATATTATTCTAAATGATGTTAACAATAATCAGCTTTATTTGGTTTTAACATGTAATAAATCAAACATTTCACGATTTATTTATTAGGTTAGCTACTATGTATTTGAATACTTTTTTTTCTTTTTTTAAAGGCCCCCTGCCAGAAGAAGCAAACCTTCTTTAAATAATTTAAAAAACAAATATCGTTATTTAGACAATGAACATTAAAAAACTAAAGATATTCTTCTCTGCTCTACGAACATGGCTCCAACCATCGCCAATGGTAGTGGTCTCCAACTGACTGTGAGGTGCCTATAGCAGGTCGCAGGGCAACACCCAAACTGCGGTCATCATACATCTCCTTGACCGACGTCAGGATACTGAAAGCATTGCCCCTCTGAACTGCCAACAGTTAAATGTGGATTCCCAAACAATTATAGAAAGATGTATCCAATTTTATATGATAAATAAAGTTTTTACCTACAATTACTTTAATTATTGCAATTTTTAAATTCGTCCCTTGAAAATGGCAAACATTTTCGGACAAAACGTCTTATTTTAGTTTTATATTTGCTGATTTTATTCGAGAATAAAGAATTATCAAAAAATGAAACTAAGAAATGTTAGAGAACACTAGGGAAAGTGATTAACAAACCAATTGTAATGTTAATGTTATACTCCTCTATAGTGAACTCCTCTATAGTGAATGTAAAGTCCTGAGTAAGAGAATTACCTCGTATAGTGAACACGTTTCCTTCAGTCTGCCAGGAATGGCCTTCAGTTTTCGAAAACTGAAGATGATTTATAGCAAACTAAGGATTACTAGTCCACTATACAGGGTTATTATATTAAGCAGGACTCTACATCAACTATAAAGAAGTTCACTATAAATGAATTCTACTGTAAAACTCTAAAAATACTCCCACCATAATAACATTCTCTTTAGAAGCGTATCTCATAGCAATCATGGCAATGGCTTCAGTTACTAGTCCAAAGATTCATCCCAATCATTCTAGTAATTTATATGGTGAGCTGACATTTAATTTCGCTAATGATAGACTAATCAATTGGTGTCCGAATTTTCCCCTCCATTCATACGTATGAAGCACGCCAGGCAAACTATTTTAAATTGCAACCAGATTTCAAAAATCGAGAAGCATGTAATTTCATCCATTTTAATAATTTACCTAACATATATAGAGAAAAATAGTAGAAAAGCCCTATAATGAAATCCTGTATAGTGAACAATTTTTCTTCAGTCTGCATAAATTGGTCATTAGTTTTCTATAACTGATGGCCAAAGAAAATTTATTCACTCTATAGAGGCTACTTCTTTACTCAGGACTCGACATTCACTATACAGGATTTAATTATAGGGGAGCTCTACTATATTTCTGATATCATAAATACTATAAAGTAGAATAGGTAAAATTAGCCGTTATTTTCATGTCGACTACACCATTGCATGTTCACAATAATTATCTCCCTGATGGTATTCGAAAGAACAGTGTTAGGTTCTCAAAATTTGCAATAAGCGTCCAGCGAAAACACATAAATCATTTCTATGACCTTCTTTCCATATTAAGTCGTACATATTTTCCATTTTAAAGGAGACCAAGGAAAGCAAACTAAGCTTCTTAAAATGTTAAGCAACATGATAATCTCATTCACTCTGAAACTGTAAATAAAATTGTCAAATACACTTTATGGAATCTTAATATTGATGATAAATTGATTTGAAATGTAAGATATAATATTTAAGGGTTTGTAATTATACACTAATATCTCAGAATTTTCCATTATTATCTGATAAAAGGTGCCATGTAAAAACTATACGAAACAAGCAGAGAATTTTTGAAATTATAAACATATTTCTTTTTAAAGAAAAATTGGTTGTCTCCAAACAAAACTTTTAACTAGCAAAATTCATTTATTATATAATTCGAAATAATATTGATTTCATTCTTTACAACAAACTACCAATGATTTTAATAAAGAAATTTCAGGTATTTATCTTAATTTTAAAAGACAATATATTCCCATAAAACATATAGAATGAAGGTAATTACTCCTAGAAATTAATTACCCTGAAAAAAAAGTATAATTTTATTCAATAGTTAACTTTGAATTAAACTATGCAATTCGTTACCACAATTTCAATTATCCATCAAGTATTTGATATGTTTTAATAACAATCATTTATTAATTACGTTCACAATTAGTCTAATTAGAAAACATCACGTCTATGTACACAGTACGTTTAATTGTTTACCAATTATTGCTCAATTAGTTTTTTGGTAGCCGGTAGCGTATATCTCATTGTGACTGTTAATTGACTAATTACTCAATTGATTGATGCAACGTCTAGAAAGTAATCACTTGTTGCATAGTTCTGGGATTTCTCTAATTGTTATCCAATATATTAAATCAGATGCAATCAGTCATGACTAATGTTATTGCAATTAAATGTGTTTTGTAAATAACAAATAGTTAGATATTTCCCAGTATGTAGATGTAATATATACAGCAATCTTGTTTAATTAGATTCAATCATCAAAATAGTATGAACAGGTTTTCAAATTTATATAAAATGCAGTTTTACCTAAATGCCTGAAAGATTTATTCGGAAATATGTAGGTACTTCCTGTTAAAATAACATGATTTCAATAGCATTTTATCATAAATTAAATGCATATTCAAATTGAATATAAACATAGGAATACAAATTTCATGTCAATATACTCCCGTGTGTACGTATCACGGTTACATTCCTCATGTTATAAATACATTTCAGGCAGACACAAAACAAATAAATTAATAAAAACACGGTGGGCATTATAAGGATAGATTCACAACCTAAAATGGTTCGATACGTTAATTAAATTATCTCAATTTAATTAGGAATCCAATTAATTTTAAATCCAATTGAGGATATCGCAGTAAGAGAAGGCTAAAATGATTATCATTTGGGTCATCTTTTCAGTATTCCACTCTAAATATTTCATTTGAATGTTCAAATATCAGACAGGTTGAAAAAGGAAGAGTTTGAAGCGTTAAAAATGCAGTCAATATTTTTAGGGGAAAATATGAATTCTCTTTAAAATTATTTCAACGAGACACAGTAACATGTGAAACACATTAACAACGGCCATTTGGTGAATAAATATAAAACAAATTAAAACTAAATGAACATATTAAAGAAAAATATTTCCTTTTGGTGTTTAAACAGAATTTAGAAACTAAAATTTTATAAACTAATTCATCTAGAGGTCAAAAATAGCAATTTGAGTCACAGTACTTGCAAAGTGGTATTGACGTGTGTCATGAAGTATTAATCAGAAATTTTTGAATTCAATTAGATATTTACCGATATTAACAGTCAGTTTTCGAATAGTGAGAGTGTCCAACTCTTGCAACGTTTCCTATGTTCATATACAGCGTGCCCACAAAAAATGTATCCACTGCCATTGAACTATGTATAATTCATTAATTATTACTTATAAGGCTAGAATATTATGTATATATGGTACAAATATTATGCATACTTCTACACTAGAATGATGAACATGTAGATTCAATTGCAGTGGTCCAGTGGATATAATTTTAGTGGACACACTGTACAATATGTCCTATAATCAAATCGAAAATAAATAAGCGGAATAAGCTCTTAATAATGCCATAAGTAACTGTAACAACTACCTTAAAAATAACTAACAATCATTTTTTTAAATCTAATAACTCAAGATTATCGTTGGCTATGTAAGAACTTTTTGTATTTATTAAAAATACAATATTAATCATTTGAAACAAGAACATCTGTGGAATGATGAAATTGAACAATATTTTTGTTTATATAAATAATAATTTTCCATTAAATTAAGAATATATCTTTTACACAAGGGAAAATTTCTTCGTGAATTACGAGTGAGTGTTTAAGTTTCCTGAAGGGGTGGACCCATCCCTCTAAAACTTAACTTCCTGTTAAATAATTTGATTGTTCAAGTTATAGCTTCATTCTAATTCTAATTCATAAACATGATAAAGAATCTTATTTACTGGTGATTTTTCGTAACTTCACCTTTAGATGAACTTTTTTTTAAACATTACATTATGTAAAAGTAACAATTACAAGATTTGAATTAACTACAGGAAGAAAATCTTAAAAAGTAAAAAAGAAAATCGCAAGAAAATAGCAGCAGTAAATTTGTAAATCATAGAATAAAAATTAGGAAGTTAAATTTTTCAATTTACTTTAGTGTTCTCTCTACAAAAAATGCATGCAAATATTCATATTTTATTGTGATTTTATAACAATGACTTATTGATATTTTCACTGTATATTTAATTCACAAGCTGCAACTAGAGCCTGGACTTTTAGGACCTATGAAAAGGCATTTTAGGACCTAAAAAAGGCATTTTAGGCCCTATCAAGGCATTTCAGGACCTAAATACAGCATTTTAGGACTTATGCATACACTTTTAGGATTAATAAATAGGTATATACAATGAATAAATTCGCATTTTATAATATAAAATTGACAGTTTTTAGTCCGTTCAAATGAAAAAAATGGTTAAAACAAATAAACAATTCATCCCTTAAAAATTCAATGAATCTAGTTTATAGTATATTTATTCAAATTTAACCTAAAAGTACTATAAAAGTACTATATTGAAATTCATGAAATGAAACTAATTCCAATATTAAATTCGAAATTTGTATTTAAAGCAAACCCTCGTAGTAGACAACCTCAGATTAAACAAATCATACATTAGATAATTAGACCGATTATGATACTCTGAAATTATTGTTACAAGACAAAACACAATTTTTGTCGCCTGGCAGTTTTTCTATTGTAAATATTACAAATATCTCTAGGTTTTACAAATATCTCTCTTTGAATAGTTTATTATTCACTATTTTGTGCATGGCAGAGTCTATGCTAAAAAATTGATGCAAAGAATCACAGAAAACTAGATACAGTGGTGACAATACTAATTCTTGAAGTGATATAAGTAGATTATTTGTATAATAATTCAGACAGATTTTGATTGAATTATGAAAAATAATTCAATTAAAAAAGATAACCCATCATTTTTAACGACTTACCAAATTATTTAATACTACTAAAAGCTCAAAATAAGACTTCGCATCATTTTAGGAGTTTAAGATATTTTAGGACTTTATGGCATTTATGGCATTTTAAGGACTTTATGGCATTAATTGACTTTATTGCATTTATTGACTTTATGGCATTTTATGGCTTTTATGGCATTTTAGGACTTTATGGCATTTTAGGACTTTATGGCATTTGTCCGGGCTCTACTAATAACTATTTACTGCTTTTAAACCCGTTAAAGGCTTTATCTTTCAAATTCTAGTCCACTTCATCAGTGCAAATTATAACTAAATTTACTCTCTCCTGATTAGCAATCACCGGAGAGTTATAATTCGGTTGGAATATTCCACAAAATTCTCCCTATTTTTTCACCAACTAATGATAGACGGAATTTTTTCTACGGTATAGTAATTTTATGCATTCAAAGAATTTAGTTAATTTTAATATAAATATATATTTGTAAAATAATAAACATAAATATCTGATTTAATTGAGAATTTTAATTGATATAATGTAAAAAATAGGATGAAATTATAATGAAAAGATTATAATTTATTACTTTTTTCAAATAAGTTTCCTATTAATATACACATATATACCAGTCTTAAACATACTGAACAATATGCATACGTCCTGCATTATTACAAAAGATTATTTAACTACTGTTTAATATATCATTTTTTATTTCAATTAACGAGTACGGGATATAATTTTCTTAAAATAAGCAATTAATTCTATCAAAGTTCCAATGATATTTTTATTTATTTATATATTTATTTATTTCAAATTTTATATTAGCAAAAGATTTATTCACGGAATTCTCCTGAAAGATTTAATTTAGAAATTACCACGCCTAATCACTAGCAGCATATAGTTTTTCT
This sequence comes from Caprella mutica, assembly GCA_947561585.1. NCBI lineage: Eukaryota > Metazoa > Arthropoda > Malacostraca > Amphipoda > Caprellidae > Caprella > Caprella mutica. The sequence continues at coordinate 287,977 of CANNZV010000595.1, forward strand.
ATGGCAAAACTAAGGCCTCATCTTACCCATGAGTTTAAGCTGTATAACACCTGCAGACTATTAAAAAAATTAATACCTAATATTTTTAATACTTATTGAAAACTAATACAGTAAAACTCCTCTATAGTGAAAGTGGAGGCCTGAGTAAGGAATGAACTAGATAAGTTTTAGTTTTTAAGTAGTAGAAAAAATGGATAAATTAATCGATTAATCGTCGAAAAGCAAATAGCAATAATCATAAGTTCAGATATCGTATATTCAGATACATTCTGTACGATTTTGATGGTGGCCGGAAATTTCGGTCTCGGAATATTCGGTCTTGAAATTTCGGTCTAAGAATTATAAATGACCTCTCACCATATGTAAATTACTGAAATGTAGTTTGCTGTATCCGCTAGTTTGTTGTACTTCATACTTTATGATTGTTTAAAGACCTGGCAGGGGGGTTCGGGGGCGGCATGGCCCCCGATTCATCTAATTCATAAGTTTCATTACTAATGTAACGTATCATTTTACAAAGGTTTGTGATGTTATCCGATTTTAATAAATACACTACACCTTATAGTACTCATAATTTCAACTTTCTCTATAATTGTTCTTTAATAACACCATTATAAACTGAGACCGAGTTTTTTTTGAGACTGAAATCTATTGAGACCGAATTTTCCTAGAATCGATTTTGATAATTGACTTCTTACGATAAAATGATTTGCTTGTAAATAAAAGTCAACCAACTTTGATAAGTTTCCACTCTCTAAAATTCGATCACTATTTTCCGTAATCCACAGTAATAGAGGATTCGATAACAAATTTATCGACTGTGTTTAGTTTTGCCTGAAATGCGTGCATCAAATTAAGACTAAGAGAATTCCAATAGCTTGCATTGGGGTGTCTAATGCTCTAACGGCACGAGGTCTCTCCTCTAACACCCATTTAAACTGTTGTAAATTGCCAAGAGATCTCAGTCTTTGAAGAGATATCTCTTTCAGTGACAGACCTATAAATGGCGCTGTCTCCACTTCATTGACTATGCACCAGATTGAACTGGAAACGCAATTTCATTTGTTTGCTCAGAGAATAGCGACCCACAATTATTTTACTTGATACTATGACTCTGCTTTCATATGGGATATTGTAATAGATTTAGTTACCTACTGAAGTTTCATTAAAACAAGAATTATTTATCATCCATTTATTTCTCATTTTTTAACATTGAATTTAAATTTTCAACCAAATATATAATTTACAAATTTTAACTTATTTAATTTTAATCTCCGAAATAATTCACACAAAAATCAGCATTCTTGAACATCTAACTTCAAATATAATTAATTCCGTGAAAACTTTGCAAACATGCATGCGGCGTTGAGATCCGAGGACAGCTAGATTCAAGCCAACTGCATCATTATATGGTTTCTGACTCTATATGATGGTACGGCAGATGCACTTCTGTTTGTGATCGGTAGATGCATCACTGATGACTAGGGCTGTGACAGTATGCGTTTAAAATCATAGATCTTAGGAATATCATAAATGAAACGAAATATAATGGTACCGAACACTATATACCGCTGATTTAGAACGATTCAATTCTGTTCATTTTTCTCACTCTATAAGATTTTCAGGATCTATGGTTTTAAAAGCATATTGTCACAACCCTACTGACGACACATGTGACTTTAAGGAACCTTTTGGTTAGAGTAGAGCATTGGCTTCGTCGATTAAAAGAAAGACGTTTTCATCATTTTCATTAATAGTACTAGAAAAGTTCGTTGCATGTATTGACAAATGGGCTTAAGACAATTGAACCCAGAAAAAATTGGGCCAGCCAAACAACACAGGAACCCTGTCACTAATATTTGAGTCAGTGAACCAAATGAACATTTCTTAAATTTTAACGACTTTTTATTTTTATATTAAAAACAATTCATTTTGCTGGAGCAGGTGCAATGTAAAATGAATAACGTTATAGGTTATTGCCTGCATAGTAATATGATTTCATTTTATATGATATGTGATATATTACATGTACCATAAGTCCCTGTGTATACTTTACATACCTAAAACAGGGTCCTAATTTTCGTTAATAAATCAGAGATATTGAAATCCAACTCATGAATCCGGAACTGGAGAAATTACATCACCGACAAATCATCTAATAAATTATAGGTTATTTCTTTTAGTGCCTCAGTTGCAAGCGTCTAATCACTAGGCCATTAGTTCATAAACCTTCAAAGTGATAAATAATGTTCCTAAGTAGTTCCATTTATCAGTTGTATTACAACTATTACGTTTGACAATCTGAGAAACAGTTGATAAAATTACAGTGCTAACAAATCTCATTTGTTTGGATAAGAAAGTTACGATATTTACACATAGATATTTATTCACAAACTATCCATAAATAATTATTTAGTCACCATATTCATAGAATAACTGTATAAAATAATGATTTTATTCATTTCATATAAATCAATTATAGTTCAGTAGTTTACTGCAGTTATTTTTCATTAAATAAATTTCATTTGATACATTATTAAAAAATGAGATTATACGTTCAACTTCATGATGCATTCATTCCGATGATATTTATTTTCAAATGGAATATTTAATAAATATTCCTATAAATCCTCTGGTGCTATTTTTAAAGTGGCCAATTCTCTTGCAGTATTATTCAATGCAATACGTGACCCGTCGCATTAATTGTTTGCTGTATCGGTATGTATATAGCGTATATTCTTCGAAATAGATAGCGCTAGATCTTTTTCAAATATTTGGTGGAGGGAGTGGTGGGGGGGGGGGGGTTAAAATATTATTTTGGCCGGTAATTATTTCAATATAGTGTAATATAGCATTTTAAAAATTCTTCGTTCAACGAAACTGTTTTTATACTCAGTTTGAGGGACTAAATGTGATCACTATAGATCAATAAGGGTAAAATTATATAATGAATAATGAGTAAATCATAAAATAGGTAAAAAGAATATCACGTATCTGAATTCATATATGAATTTAAGTAGAATATCAGATATTTCTCACTGGATAAAAATCTTCTTCAAAGTGTTACAAGAAAAGAAGGAATGAAGTTTATATATAAAACTTTCCTTTCTTTTTCATACAACTCCATTCCTAAAATATGAAATATGGTTTAGAGGAATGAATTTTGCGCGATTTTTTTAAAATAAATCATAATTTCCCTTCGTCCAGCTATCATGCATGTTTAACATCAGAATTAAACACACAGTTCCTTTATGGTCAGTAATATCAACTATATATATATATACAAATATTTCACCAGCAATAATTAATTAAAACGTTAAGTTATGATACGTTTCTTTCTATTTTATACATTTAAATACAGTAAAATATAAAAGAAACTATGAAATATTACTTTATAGTTGTGCATTTTTGGACAACAACTTGCATATAATCTATAACCAGATTAATAATTGGGATGCTGCCTATAGAGATATTTATCTTTGGACAAAAATCTCCGTTGCACAATGAGTACCAATCGTATATAAGACGTGACAAATGAAAAGGAATTGGTTTTCTAATATACTGTAATTTCTATAAAGAGATCACAGAGAAATAGTAAATGTACCATAAGATAAGAGTTTAAATCCGGTATAATCTATTTTGACACAAATTTCTATAATTCTTTTATTTAAGAAATCCCCTACATTTTCATTAGTAATATCGGTACCGATGAATAGGTAGGCACAAGCATTCACTGTGCCATAATGCAGTACCACAATACGAATCTATTTCTCCTTCTTTATCGTGCCGTAGCTATTTTCCTTCTGTACCTCCAATAATATGCCAGAGAAATGGATTGCAATAAACTTTGGTTGTGTGTCATCCGAAAAAAAAAACCGTACTATGAGACCATTCAAAATATCATAAATATTCTTGAAAAAAATATATCTATTTATGGAATGAATTTTGGCAAAATATAGATGTTTTATACGTAATGTTCTTAGCTAATTGTCATTAAGATGTCATCAAAACGAGAATGGGTTAGGTAGTGCACAACAGGGATTTCTCAATAGTCCGATACACCACTACTCCGACACACCACTACTCCGACACACCACTACTCCGACACACCACTACTCCGACACACCACTACTCCGACACACCCACTACTCCGACACACCCACTACTCCGACACACCCACTACTCCGACACACCCACTACTCCGACACACCCACTACTCCGACACACCCACTACTCCGACACACCCACTACTCCGACACACCCACTACTCCGACACCCCCACTACTCCGACACACCCCCTACTCCGACACACCCCCTACTCCGACACCCCCACTACTCCGACACCCCCACTACTCCGACACCCCCACTACTCCGACACCCCCACTACTCCGACACCCCCACTACTCCGACACCCCCACTACTCCGACACCCCCACTACTCCGACACCCCCACTACTCCGACACCCCCACTACTCCGACACCCCCACTACTCCGACACCCCCACTACTCCGACACCCCCACTACTCCGACACCCCCACTACTCCGACACCCCCACTACTCCGACACCCCCACTACTCCGACACCCCCACTACTCCGACACCCCCACTACTCCGACACCCCCACTACTCCGACACCCCCACTACTCCGACACCCCCACTACTCCGACACCCCCACTACTCCGACACCCCCACTACTCCGACACCCCCACTACTCCGACACCCCCACTACTCCGACACCCCCACTACTCCGACATCCCCACTACTCCGAAACCCCACTACTCCGAAACCCCACTACTCCGACACCCCACTACTCCGACACCCCACTACTCCGACACCCAATTACTCCGACACCCAATTACTCCGACACCCAATTACTCCGATACCCCAGAAGTCTGCGAGTGGATATGGATATCAACTCTACAATAAACTAGTGTGATATCTAACATTTCTGACTTTTAGATTTTTTATATGGATCCATAATGTAGTTTGTTGTATCCGGTTGTTTGCTGTACTGCAAGTGCACGCATCATGATTCTTTAACCCGTACACAGTTGCTCAACTTTAACTTTGCTGATGTGCCACATCTACAGATTCCTGTCCCAAAATAAGACCACCCTCCATGTAAGGGGTTAATGAACCGCGTATATATAATTTGATGTTATATCAGAAATAAACTGCAAATTTACCTGAAACACCCAATCAACTAGATAATTTTAAGTTTGTGAATCTTTATATTCATAGTATATTAAGTTGCACCCAGTGGAATTTTTTTTTTAGATAGAAAATACTTCATTTACTGGTGACGACATAGGATATTAGTGACATCGGAACAATGAACAGTAACTGTGCACAACAAGTAGTTTGTTTCAGTTATACATTATAACTCTTCTATAGTGAACTCCTCTATAGTGAATGTAGAGTCCTGAGTAAGAAAATTACATATACTGATGTTTCACTGAAATAAAAACATCAGTTGCGCACAGTGCCCTTTGCTCAGCATAGCGGACACTTTATCCAGTATATGTACTGTCCGCTGTACGAGCTTTACCTGTACGGGGTAGTTCTCTTACTCATGACTCTTTATCCACTATAGAAGAGTTCTACTGTATTTCTGATCGTACGTCTGAATAGTCACAATACAACAGGAAATGTAACAATAACACAAAAGTCCCAAAAGGAAATGTTTGTCCCCATGCTTTAGTAGCATAACTGGCTTCTTGAGATATTATTAAAAGTATCCTTCAGAGCAGCTGTCTACGAAACTCAAATCCCTGGAGGTAGAAAATTCCTGATGTCAGTTATGAAGGATCGACGGAGTGAGATATATGAGTTGAATTAAATTTCCAGAACTTTGGAGTTGGATTTATGATTCCCATTGCTTGATTTAATAAATGCCTTATAGCTTTTTATTATATTACATCTAAGAAAATCCACAACAGCATGATTGATTATGTAGTGAATTTATTATTGATTCTTATCTATTACATTCAAGGAAATCCACAACATATATATAATAGAAGATTAATTATAGATTTTTATTTTATAACATATAAGAAAATCCACATCACACATTGCTTCATTTAATAAATTTATTATATATTTTTATTACCTATATTGAACCTAAGGAAATCCAGAACTTGAATATTGATTTAGTAAATTCATCATATACTGTTATTATATCACATCCAAGGAAATGCCTCCTATATATATAGAGACATAAATAATGAAAAGTATTTCAATGTCGTGTATATACTGTCCAGTAGGTTTATGTTTGATTACCCCGATGCCCTGGAAGGAAATGAATGACTATCATCTCTAATGCCTCCAGGAAATTACACAGAGTTCAGAGAATAAAAAGCACAGCTCGCACACGTACCTTCACATCTGCCGATTGTATCTGCTAACTACAGCCCGGAAATAATTATCAAAATGAACTACAAATGAACAAAATCTACACTACTAAGCCATGCAACATCGTACTGTAGCATTTTACAATATTTTTTAAAAATATGTAAAATTGTTAGATAAATAAAAATGTTTTCAAAAATTTCAAAGTGGAGATTTTAATACCTTCTTGATAATATGAAAATTCTGCCTAGTTTGGGGTAACTTATGAATTAACAGCTAGTTACACATTCTCGGTCATTTTAATTGGTTATAATTAAAATATAATAATAATTATTATATAGTTATTTTTCTTATATGACAGAAGAGATAATTCGTAACTTACTCCAAATCTTTTCCATTCAAAATTTTAAAAATGAGTTCCAAAAACAGTATGCAATTCTTTACGTTATAGTAGATCTAAAAATTGCTTGATTGGACACGATACAGGAATATTCTATTACTAGCAGTAAGTATTTTTATTTTAAATTTAATATCTATTTCCAATGGATAAAGTATTTCCCATGATGCATTTGAGAACTTCGTATCTTGATAGTTTGTTCATTAAAATGATTAAATTATATTATTAAAATATGATAGTTATTATCGTGAATTTTAATCACATATTCATCAAATGGAATAATGGTCAGAAAACCAAACTAGAATAAACAATAACAGTCGCATACAAAGCGTAGCTTCTTGACTATGTTAATTTGAAGAAAATACTAATAGTGGAACAAAGGTGTGAAATTATCATTAATGATGAAAAATCACGTGGCAAACTATCAGAACTCCCTAAGTGACTTTATCAGTTCTAACTTCCTAACAACTTGGAAGACCAAAGCTCTACTTTGCCAAACTTAGACTACACATTTTGGCCAATTTGAGGAAGATTCCGCGGATGGAAGGCCTGTTGAATTTCCGGACAGATTTCTTTTGGAATTACAACCATGTGTTCATTAAAGCGCACCAAAAGTATTTAATTAATATGATATCAATTGATAATAGCAAAATAAAACGTATTAAATCATACAGTGTCCATTTTTAATACAACCATATACTCCGCTCTTACTATAACTCACACTTATGGCAGTCAAATAAATGTGATCGTAATTATTTTCTCTGGCATAGAAAATATCTAAGGAGTAACTTTGATAATTTGGTAGTTCGTTTTCAGGTAAGCCTTTTTCGCAGTAACTATTACAAACATTATGATCATGCTGGTGGGTTGGATTAAAAAACATTTAATGCTAAATAATAAACGTATATCAGTTAACACAAATTTATTTTCAATATGGGAAAAATAGCTTAACTAAATATGTTCAACTAAATGGATAAAGGTACTCCTAAAATATTTTCTATCCAGGAAAAGTATTAGTGGGACCTGTTCCAAACTTTTTTCTTTCACTTCATAGAGCGATCAGAAACATTTTGAAGCAGAATCTTACACAATTAAGCACGTAACATCCATCAATTACTACCGAAATAAAAACATCCATGCTATAAAGAATTAAAAAATTACCAAACTGGTGAAACAACATAAACTATAAACTATTCAACGCTATAAATTATTTTTCCTTCGCTTTAGAATTTAGTAACTAAATATTTTCTTTAGTTATTCTTGTCCGATATAATAAAAACCACTTGAATATTTACCTTCGCAAAATGCGGGGAGGTCATATTTTAACAGTCGTTTATTTATTTATTTATTTATTTATTTATTTATTTATCATCTTGTTATTCGCTTAACTAAAAAAGTGCTCAACCAAACTGCCTGAAATTTGGTGAAGCGATTGTTCCATGTCCAGTGACCTGCTGGTAGAATTTTAGGAGTGACCCGGTTAAAGGTCAAGGTCATAGTCATTTATAACTCAAAAAGTATCGAACCATATTGCATGAAACTTGGTGGGACGATTGGTTAATATGCATGAACTATTATGTTCGATTTTGGGAGCGATCGGGTCAAAAGTCAAAGATCAAGGTCAAGGACATCTGTAACTCAATAACTAAAAAAGTTTCAACCAAATTGTTTGAAATTTGATGGTACAATTGGTCAATGTCCAGGAACCATCTGTTAGAATTTTGGAAGCAATCCGGTCAAAGGTCAAGGTCATTTATAACTCAATAACTCAAAAAGAATTGAACCATATTGCATGAAACTTGATGGGACGATTGGTTATTATCCAATTAGCAGTTTATTAATTTTGAGAGAGAACAGGTCAATGCGGCGAGCAATATCATCTCAATGCATGATATTGAGAACAGGTCAATATCATGTCTGAATTAGTGAAAATTTTAACTGCTAAAACAAAACCTTTACGTTAATAATGTTTCTGGTACGGATAGAAAATGAGCGCAATTTACCTGATATTAGTAGCTTATTTAGTACGACTCTATTTACTACAGACCTATATGTAATTCGATTATTATTTTCGGGGTTTAAAAGCTGCCATTATCCACTACTAGGTGATCCAAAGAGACATGAAGAGAAGAAGGCCTCATAGAAGAGGGGACAGTGAAAGTACGCTTAATGCACTAGGTAGACTACTCAGTTACCAAATGTAACCGTGTCGACCCAGCAAATGGATGACGAGAATAGACATTCATGGATAAGAGACCTACACAGTCAGTCTGCTTATCCATGGATAAGAGACCTACACAGTCAGTCTGCTTATCCATGGATAAGAGACCTACACAGTCAGTCTGCTTATCCATGGATAAGAGACCTACACAGTCAGTCTGCTTACCCATAGATAAGAGACCTACACAGTCAGTCTGCTTACCCATAGATAAGAGACCTACACAGTCAGTTTGCTTATCCATGGATAAGAGACCTACACAGTCAGTTTGCTTACCCATGGATAAGAGACCTACACAGTCAGTTTGCTTACCCATGGATAAGAGACCTACACAGTCAGTTTGCTTACCCATGGATAAGAAACCTACACAGTCAGTCTGCTTATCCATGGATAAGAGACCTACACAGTCAGTCTGCTTACCCATGGATAAAAGACCCTCACAGTCAGTCTGCTTACCTATGGATAAGAGATCTACACAGACAGTTTGCTTACCCATGGATAAAAGACCTACACAGTTAGTCTGCTTACCCATGGATAAAAGACCTACACAGTCAGTCTGCTTACCCATGGATAAAAGACCTACACAATCAGTCTGCTTACCCATGGATAAAAGACCTACACAGTCAGTCTGCTTATCCATGGATAAGAGACCTACAAAGTCAGACTGCTTACCCATTGATAAGAGACCTACACAGTCAGTCTGCTTACCTATGAATAAGAGACCTACACTGTCAGTCTGCTTACCCATGGATAAAAGACCTACACATTCAGTCTGTTTACCCATGGATAAGAGACCCATACACAGTCAGTCTGCTTATCCATGGATAAGAGACCTACACAGTCAGTCTGCTTACCCGTGGATAAGAGACCTACAGAGTTTGTCTGCTTACCCGTGGATAAGAGTCCTACACAGTCAGTCTGCTTACCCATGGATAAGAGACCTACAGAGTCTGTCTGCTTCCCCATGGATAAGAGACCTACACAGTCAGTCTGCTTATCCATGGATAAGAGATCTACACAGTCAGTCTGCTTAACCGTGGATAAGAGGCCTACACAGTCAGTCTGCTTAACCGTGGATAAGAGACCTACACAGTCAGTCTGCTTAACCGTGGATAAGAGACATACACTATCAGAAGAAGAAATTGAGGAAAGATACAAAGGGAAGTTGAAGAAAAAGGGTGCTAAACTAAACAAAAACCTAAAACATACAATATAACAAAAAGAAGGCCTACCTAGATGTAGCCTCGGGACAATGAGGGGGGATTGGCAATAATGTTTTCAGTCCCCTAGTCTGATAATCAGACCCATATACATCACGAGAGTCAATTAAATTCACGACACTGACTCCCATACAATACATAAAACGAGACATAAATTTTTCTGAATGACTTCATCGAACCATAAATCTTTAATAACTGCACGAAAAATAATATGTTTTACGACTGTAAATCGAGTTACAATTTTCCAGTATCATTCTACTTACCATAATTTCACTCTAGAGAAAAAAATGTATACGTTGAGATATATGCTATATGAATCTCATTATATTGTATGCGAAATATATAAAAATTAGCTCATCACGACATTAAACCATTTCGTTCAATAAAATCAAAAAAGTGTGTGTGATAAATTATATGCTTTTATATTGTTTATTTGTATGAGATAACAATTATTCTATGAAGATGAATTCTCCATAAGATACATGCGGAAGTATTATCTTTCTCTGAACAGTAAGAGTATCGGCAAACAGGAACCGATTCCATTAGACAGAAATATATGAACTGATCTCAAGAACATAAATCAGAAATTCATGGATGTATAAAACTCTCTATTTCCATTCAAAATGTTTCACTGACAATGAATCAAATCCTGTATCCCAAGGGTTTATTTCTCCCGAGAATAAACCTACACATTTTAGAGATATCTGGCCCTCTACATTATATATTCATGTACTTTTCAGAGTAAAATGCATTTAGGTTTTCAGCGGAATGCACGACAAATACTCTCTCTGAGGTGTATAAATATTTCACATTCATACACAATACAAATACGATGGGGAGAATAACAATATAAAGTTTGAAATGAAGGATTTGTAGGAATATATATTTAGATAGATTTCTACAAGCGTAGGCAGTTTTATTTCTGGAAGTTGTATTTTATTCAGTGAAAATAGTTATTTTGATTAAATGTTGTTTCAAAGGGGAAAGATTTTCAATGATTCTCCTCTAGAGTTGTATTCATTCATTTATTATTTTCTCGGAAGTTAGATGCTATTTTACACATGGTTTACCTACACATTAATGTGCAACAAAAATACATGATAAATAATGACTGCATTAATTATAAGATGGATAAAAATATAATTGAACTGTTAGGGAGGAAACCTTTGTTAAACGAAGTATCAAACAAAACTCTTGTTTTGTGTTTAGTTACAGAACGTATTACAGCAGAACTCCTCTATGTACGGTCCTGAGTAAGGAAGGAGCCTCTATAGTGAGCAAATTTTCTTTAGTTTGCCATGAAAACCCATCGGCGAAACTAATGGCCATTTGATGGCACACTGAAGAAAATTAAAGAGACTACTTACTCATGAGTCACTATACAGGATTTCATTATAGAGGAGTCCTATACAGTATAAATAAAATAATTCCTTCAAAGACAAGTAAAATTCACATTTCTTAAATCCAATTAAAGGTGAAACATGCAGGTTAGTTTGGGAAACAATAATTTTCTATCTAGCTACTGATGTTCCTTTGGAATAAAATAAATAATAACATTTTCTTCATTCATTATAAATCAAAATTGATTGTGATAATGTTGGCCCAAGGATTTCACTAGGAAAATTCTTAAACGAGGCTGTTATGAGTCATGAGTAGGGTTGTGACATTGCATATTTTGCATATGCTTTTCTAAAACGCATATGCTTATTTGATTCGCATATGCATTTATCAACATACATATGCAATTATAAATATGCATATGCATTTAACAATATGCATATGCATTTACTAATTTGCATATATGCATTTAGCAATATGCATATGCATTTACCAATATGCATATGCATTTACCTACATGCAAATGCATTTGCCAATTTGCATATGCATTTATAAGCATGCATATACTTTTATCAATATGCCTATCCTGAAGCTGTCTGTGTCGAATGGAAGAGAAGGGAGGTGGCGTCCCTTGGACCCTGAACTGTTGTAATTTGGATCATGGATCGTCTTTTTTTTCCTTTTTACTATGTTTATCATATTTTAACGTCACTTGCAGTTTTAGAGGATGGTTATGCTCTTCAACTACGAGGTCTTTGATTTTTGGGTTTGGTAGGCTCGTAAGGTTCATTTTCTATCACCTCTTCATTTTCCTCTTCCATCCGTAAGTGCAGCCACCGTTGTTTTGTGTCCCTTTTCGTCACTGCATTCACTGAGTAGCATTTCTGCATCCATAAGCAATGTCACCGACAGTAGTAAGTGACTTTGTTCCATATAATACCACTTTCCTTCTTGACTGCTTCTTCTAGTCCCTTGTATTTAATTTCCTTTTGATGTCAGCGATATGACCTTTGGTTCCGAAGCAGACGTTAAACCTCTACTAATTTTTTTTTAAAGGCCAGAAGAAGCAAACCTTCTTTAAATAATTAAAAAAACAATTATCTTTATTAAGACAATGAACATTAAAAAATAAAATATAAGCTTCTCTGCTCTACGACCATGGCTCCGACCATCGCCAATGGTAGTGGCCTCCAACCGACAGTGAGGTGTCAAACTAAATTATTAGTTTTGACTGATACGAATTTACAAGAATACTAAGCAGGGCACAGGGCACCCGAACTGCGGTCATCATACTTCTCCTTGACTGACGTCAGGATACTGAAAGCATTGCCCCTCTGAACTGACAAACCAACTCTCTGCTACTAAATTAATTATTAATATGAATTTGCATATATTATGAATTATTATGCATATAATAGTAATGCTCCAAATTTAAAATGTCAAGTATTTCAAAAAACTTAAGTGTTTCAGAGAACGACACATTATATTGTTGGCACTATAGGATACTATATTAGTGAAGTGAATTTTCATGGCTACCAGTTATTTATGAACAGAAACTAGGTATATAATCACGGGAAACGGACTATTCCTCACCTGCGGACTTTTCCCCGCCGGATTTATTCAAAATTAGACTCTGGAAGATAATTTAATGTTGCGATTCTATATTTTATTTCCGAAAATAAAAAATTTTGACAAATAAATCCGTTGCCACGAAATTATATGCTGAAGTCTGCCGTCTCAAATAACAGACCTTTGTAAATTGTTTTTCTTCTTTAATATAATGGTCACGTGGGAGTAGGTTCCTAGTTGACTGAAAATGGGTCACCATCAACTTTTTGAACTGAACCAGTTTGTATTGGTTACTCCTCGATTATTAGTTTTCGTTGGAGAATTTTAGGGAAAATGTACGACAATATATATAAATCGTTTTGAGACCTGACTACGCGATAAGTCTTGATTTAAGGATTTCTGCACTCTAACTTACTTAGGTATTTTCATAATAATGGCTAAACCATTGTAAGATTTTTAAGGTACAAATATTAAATATACATATTAGATGAATATTAAATATACATATTATATAAAGGCCTCTAAAAAAGCGGTCAATATTTAGTGTAATAAAAATCTATAGTAGGTTTATTAATTATGAGGTACAGTAATTAAAAAAAAAATTCTTAAATTAATAAAGTTTATTAATGATCTGGAAAAGCATAAATTTGAACGGGTAGTTAATAGATCGCCATTTTATGTATAGCTGAAAAATAAAATAATAAATTCACGATATAGAAAACTACAGAGTTTAAATAACTGAACAAATCGAAGCTGCTTAGAGTACCTTGCGACACTTGGTAACCCTTAGTATTGCAATAATGTTCGTACTTTGTTGCATCTCCTAATTATATACGAAAATACCAAGGCACAGTCTTAAAATCGAACGAACAATATGGGCACATAATTACGGGAATCAAATTCTGTTAATAAAATGTGTTTTCTATTGATAAATTTTGAGCTTTATCAAAATCATATTTTAATAACCTAAATTACTGACATTATATTATGCGGGGAAAAGTCCTGGCGTGGAATAGTCCGGCGGGGAAAAGTCCCACTGCCATACTGACCACCTGTGTCTATAATCTGTTTCTATTATTATCCTATTCTTTATTTACATTACTGTGAGTGCTACTTTCAGATCCATGGCGCCATATAGTTAACCATATTCTCTAATTTTTGAACACAAATTTAAAATCATATTCATTAGTAAAACTAAATGATGGAACACCTAAAGGTATATAACAAATAAATTAGGGGGTTTGTTCAACCTCCCACCAGATATAAACAGCTGGAAGTGCATATATTGCCTTCCTTTCTGTTTCAAATGCATATGCCTTTTCTTATATGCATTATCTTTAAGTGCATATGTTTTATCTGCAAAACATATGCATTTCCTTCAATGCATATGCGTTTTTTCAAATGCATATACGTTTTCTCAAATGCATATCCATTTTCTCAAAAAGCATAAAACCTGTTGCATATGCAGTATATTTTCCAGTGCATATACTGCATATTTGGAAATGCATAATGTCACAACCCTAGTCATGAGTTACATAAACTGAGAAAACCACGAAATAAATATCTATTGAGCGCCAGTGCTATCAACTGAAACATAGAATAGAGGTTTAAGAAAATACTCAGTGAAGATAGTGAAATATCATCTGGTGTATAATGGATGTTCATTTATAGAAAGCCATTTTCTTTTGTTCAATTTATAAAGTAGCAATACATATAAATTAAATGTAAAATTTACAATAACAAATATAAATTATTTGCATAATTAATAATAGTGTATGAATTGATAGCTCCCGAATTTAATCGAATTGTGCACTTTGTGATAAAAGCACCAAACTTGGTAGACATCTTATATGATATATAAGAAATATTTTTCGATATACGGCCATCTCAAATTTGCTCCCTGATAAGCTGGGGCAACATTTTGGCAACTCGCAGCATGCTACAATGCCGCAGGGGCAAAATTTAATTCAACCAGTTCAACATAAGGCAACGTGTAGCATGCGGCTGAGTAGCATGCTGCACGTGATTACAGTTTGCCCTGTTGCCTGCCGCAAGCGACAAGATTTAGCTTGTTACCTAGCGTTGAACGGCTTCCCACCACTGGTAGGAAGGATATTTGTTGCCGGCAACGAAGAGAATTTTTATAGTATTGATGACAAAATAATTCATTAATTATGCCAAACAATGTCGCATTTTCTTTGTTTAAAAATTTGGATTAGAAAATGGTCAATGACACACTACAGTATTTGCGAATATAAAAAGGTTAGAGATTATTAATAGTCACAGTATGGAGTATAAATAACACAGAATTATTTTATTTATTTAATGAAATGAATAATTTAATTAAATCTTTGTTTTTGATATATTTATATCATTATATAGAGAAAGCTCTTATAAGTAAAAATATGTGATATTCATTATGTGAAAAATTTATATTGTTAATAAAATATTTAAATTATAATATTAAATATCAAACAAAGTAAAAAGGCCTCATGCAAATGAAAATCTCTTATTCATACGATAATATTTCACTATGTTCACATGAGTATTTTTCTGAGCCCTCTATTCCATGTTTCAGTTGATCGCATTTGTGCTCGATGTTTAGAAATTGGTTTAGTTTTGGTTGCACTGGTTGAAATGGTCTTGCAGCAGGCAACAGAGCATGCAGCATGCTACAAACAACGAAGGTACCGCCTTGCTGCGTGCTTCGTGTCTCTTTATTTAAAGTCGCATGCTACATTCTTGTTGAATGACAGTGAAGTCGCATGCTACATGTTGCCAGCGTTGCCTCAGTGGAAACCCGGCTTTAGCTTCTATAAATTTTTCTGTAGGACCAACTCACATCGAGTCTATAAACTTTCCGTGGAGGGGAGTAAGAACAGGTTTTTCGCCCCCACGGGGGCGAAAACAAGTACAAGAACGACTTCAAAGATTTGTAACATTTTACACCTTATGTCAATCGGACCAGTATTACTGGTAGCTAGCAAAACCACTAGACAATCCCCATAAAGAAGACCACAATACAGAAGCTCTACTGTGTTATGAAATATACTCTAATACAGTTTATAATGTATTTTTACAGTACATTGAAATGATTTTCCAATGTCAGATGATCACTAGATAGAGATCAAGTTACCTCAATGTGATAGATGAAAAGCCTCTGAATAATATACTATCCATATCACATTATTCTAGAGACAAACACAAAGATTTGATGATAACAATGGAGTCTTTTAATAAAAGATTCGTCGCAGCGTATCCAAATATGAAGCCTGACAGATTTTCATTATATTAGAATGAATTTCACGACAAATGAAATAGGAGATGAGAAGAAAATGTTAGAATGGTGAAAGTCATGTGTTCACAAAATAAAAGGAATTTATATATAAGAACACTTAGTTATTTGTTCGAAAATTTTACATAAATGAGTTATAAAAAAGTGTTATCGATACTGTAACTTAATTATTTCGTAACTTTACATAATTTGAAAATAATATCCTACATTAAAATATTACATTAAAGGGGTAGTAAACCTTTAGACAAACATTTTCTCTAATGTTGATAAATCGATAAAGGGATATTAATAATGGAATAAGATATAGTTATTTATTTTTTAAACTTCTATTAAAAAAATTAATTTAATAATATTATTTCCCAAGTGCATTGCCATCTACAGATGTAATCTGGAACTAAAACTCATCTAATACGTACAAACGCACGAAACTGCGTACTGTCCGTATGTACTTAGTTTTTCATTCGTTTTACCGAAGTTGTTGTATTGAAAGTGGCTAAAATGAGTACTGTTAATAGTAGACTATTGGCAATAATAAACACAGCTAATAGTAGAATAGATCATTTTAACAGCTGATAAACAATAACAATTCGAAGCGCCCTTTCTGCAGATGCGGTGAACTGTGGACATAAAACAAAATTATTATATTTATATATTTTACGGTTGTTAGTTAAATATAAGACGAATGAACTCTAGTGTGTATACAACTAATTACTAACAACATTTTCATTAGAAAAAAGGGCATTTTTTATAAATTTTACTGCCCCTTTATGTACTAAAGGATTACTGGAAAGAAGTATTGTTGATTATAAGGATTGAAAAAGTAGGTAACTAAACTAAATTTTTCAATAATAACATAAGATGCATTTGTTTTTTTAACAACTCAAAATCTAACTAAAATCAAACACTATAAAATGATACCTAGGGTTGTGATAATATGCTTTTAAAATTATAGATCCTGAAAATACTTTTATTTTAGTAGGGGGTTAACGTTTGCTTCGGAACAAATGGCCATATCGCTGACGTCAAATGGAAATATGGTACAAGGCACTGAAAGAAGCAGTCAGAAAGGGAAGTGGTTCCAAGAACTAAGTCACCTACCACCGTCGGTGACAATGCTCATGAAAGCAGGAAAGCTACTGCATGAATGCAGTCACTTACTAAGGAATGTGATGAAAAGAGACATAATCACCAGTGGTGGCACATACAGATGGAAGAGGAAAATGAAGAGGTGATAATAAATGAAGCCTAAGAGTCCACTTAACACAAAATCTAAGACATCGTAGTTGAAGAGCATAACCCTAGCGCTATCCTCTAAAACTGCAAGTAGCGTTAAAAAAAATGATAAACATGGTAAAAATGAAAAAAGATAATACTCATTCCAAATTACAACAGTTGTAGGGTCCCTTCTCTTCCATTCACCACAGACAGCTTCAGGGTAGAGCCCCTGGAGGCTAAAAATATTATAGACGGGGAAAATAAAATAAAATTGAATCCTTCTAAACCAGCGGTATATAGTATTCAACGACATTTCGTTTCATTCAGGATATTTTTAATACACATGATTTTAAAAGAACATTATCACAATTTCTAAACTATAATTTAGCAGGGGAGTCCAATCGAAGATGAGAGATATGTAGTGACTTGTTAACACTTCGCTTGAGTCACTCTAATGAAACTCACCTTCGAATGCATTACTAAATTGTACCGAGATTGCCTTTATTGCACACAACTGATGTGTATTGCAAACTTCCAAGTATGTTCATGGTTATTGAGGTTAAATTCGCATCGCGATATTGAATGTTGCAGTATCGAATATACGGTTGCCTGTGTCTGTAAATTGATGCAGTATCGAATGTACGCTTGCTTGTGTCTGCAAATGAAAGCTGTTCGGACTGAGCAGTCTAAAATAACTTCATAAGGAATATATAAAAGATATGGTTAAAAGAGTAAAATTATGTTGTAGTCATTTAGGAGGTTCAGTACATGTTTAGATTGATTACTTGTTTCAATAACTAATTAGTTTGGTGCATAATTCATTCATTTGAATTATCCTAAGGAAGGTGTTCAATAAGAAGGCTAAAATAGTCGTGTATTACAAGTCCATTTTTCGATCCCAGTAACTAGATTGTGGCCAATCACAGAAGGTTTCCACGAAAGTTGCCATATGTCTCCATTCAACACCAATTCAGTGGAATTTGAATTGGATAAATTTTTAGCAATATTTAATTATTTTTAATTTATTGATTATATGAAGGAAATTGGATTGGCAGAAGATGATTTTATTGTTTGATCTATAAGCAATTAAATTCATATTATTGCACACCTAACTTTATCACGTGAATATGGATTTATTTAGTTAAGCTGTAAATTATCATTACCTTATGTTATATGAATACGTTGATGCCAAGCAAGAGGATATCAACAAATTTATGAACTGTCGTATTTCAAACATGCCTAGTCATGCAGCGGAAGGGGTGCATGATAAAGAAATAACGGATGGAGAAATTCACCATGAATAAAATGAAGAGTGAAACCTCTGATGCAATTTAATAGAAGATGAAATATAAATTGAAATTGAAACTACAAAGTCTTTCAGTTTCAAAATCCAAATATAGAATTCCTGAAGGAGTGGTAGTGTTAAATTAAAATTTAATGAAATTCAATTTGATCTTCATTCTAACACCTATGAATAGTTGAAGAGGTTTCAAGTTTACTTCAGAGCTAAATGCCAGTATAACTGATGTTGAAAAGAAAACTAAAGAGAAACGATTAGCTCAGAAAAACGATTAGTATCGGAGAAACGATTAGCTTGGAAGGCTTTCCTTTAAGAAAATCAATGAGAAATATTCAAGAAAGATCAGTCTCTCTCAAGGAAAATCGTATAGAATTAATAGCACATTATTAGGATTATGAATAATAATTTTTATTGAATACAATTTACAGAAATTCTACACAACTTTAAATTGAAAGAGAAGGCTAAAAAGTAAATCTTTACCTTTAATTTACATTTTAATTTTTAAGTATTATAAAATCTTAAACTCTCATTACATATTCTTTGAAAATAAAAATAGTAGCGTAAGATTTCTATACCCAGACAATTAAAAAAATTATTTTTAGCCTTCTCCTTATAGTTTCCATAATTTTTATATAAGAAACAAAATCGAAATAAAATTGTACTCACAGACATGCCGAGTAGATCTATACTGGTACAATTAAATTTCACTAATTACAGGAACCAAACTTTTTTCAAATGCTTGAACACTTCACGATTAATAAACACTTTTTCGTTATAATACACAGAACATTTTTTATAAATTAACTGATTTTTTCGTAATAGTATCATATTTTAACTTTTAAGTAAACAATAAGTATTTGTAGTTTTATAATTTCCGTAATGATTCGAAAAAATCTTAAAAATAACACATAATGAACCAATATCCAGTTACTTGTTTTTTTTCTTTCAAATTCGGTTCCAGTAGAGATTTCCACTAGACATTTTAAAATTCTTTGCAATTACAGAACTATTAAAAAATACTAATTGAGCAGAAAGCAGTTATATCTACAGAAATATGCTTTGACAGTCATGAGATAACCATTTTTTTACATTTTGATGGGCTACTCATGATTTTTTTAATTCACTGATTACAAAATAAACAGAATTCGGATTTTGGAGAAATTATTTACATTTCTATTTCAACCAATAAGGTTAACGACAAAATGCTTAAATAAAAGGAATATTTGCAATTAATGGCTCTTTGTGATCATATTTGGTCACTCAATTTAGGATGACACAGGTAAATTGCGGCCCTGTTAAATTTTAGCCTATAGCAACTTTTCTCGAGAATGAATCCTGCTGAACTGAGTTCTCTAAAATGTTGCATATCAAAACAAACTCTTTAGGTACACGTAATGATTTATCATTTTTATGGGTATTTTAAAGCAATGAATATTATTAGTAATTCTGTGGTAAGAGGCCGAAGTTACTTAGTGTGCCGCAATTTACCTGCTTCACCCTAATTTAGTTATGGTAATCTGTTTTCAAAAAGTTGCAACATTTTTATACGAAATTTTTTAATCAATTTCCAAAGTTCGTGCTCTTCAAAGATGTTTAAGATATTAGCAGTTCACAAAAGAACAATCAAACTAGTGCATTAACATTTGTAATAAAATTATAGTTTCACTATCATCATCCACTTTCAAATAGGAATTAAAGCATGGCCAAAAACGCATTACTGACCCACCTCACAGTACAAGATTCTAAAAGTAACTAACTCAGAGAGATCAAATTTAGTAGTAGTCTAGTACTTGTGGTACTATCTTTATTTGCAATGAAAGGATCTATGTAATCACAGTGCGTTTCCTTGACAATAATTGCCAAATGTCGCTATTCGTAAATAATATCATAAATTGATACCCACTTTATCAATCTTAAATAGTTTTAAAGAAATTATAGGTAACTATTAGGGGAGGACCGGGAGCATCCGGACAGTTTTTGTTAAAAGTCCCCTCCAAGCAAATATTTTTATTGCCTTATTCAACGAGGCTAATGTTTCTTATTATTTTGCTGCAAACTACATCGAATTTGGTAGCATATTTTTAATTTTATATGCTTTTTAAGATTTTTATAATCAAAACTCTACAAAACCTATTTTACTTCCGACTTACTAATTTAAAAAATTTTCAGCCTGAAGAAAAAGAATGTACACCATTTGTTTTGATTGTCAACTAGGTATTAGGTTTAATAAATCCATTTAATATTCGTGTAAAGGTATAAAATTGAATGAATTTATAATAGAAACGTTTATATACTTTAGGAAACAATTAATATCTTAAATAAAGGCCGAAAACGCATGGTTTGTTTATAAATTCAAATTTGTTATCAAAACAAAGAGTGTACAATCTTCTTCTTGAGCATCAGATTAGTGAGTCGCTCAGTTGTTGCTCACAGAGTATTAAAAAACTTTAAAAACAAATTATGAAATATATACTGAACCGAATTGTATGCGGTTTGCAGAATAATGATCGTAGACCTTAGGCCCCTTTCATACGAGTCACTCAGTGACTCATGTGAAAGACTATGCAACTAATGACCGTCACTGCAAACAACCATGCTAGAAAACACTCAATCTAAAGAATACCTTCATCATTTGAGGAGTTACTTCTATTGGCTTTACTGTTCAAGGAGGAAGAGATGTTCTCTCGAAAAAAAAATTGCAAACGCATGAGATGTTAACATTAGAGATGGGACGATACCGAAATTTTCACAAATACCGATACCCAGATTTTGACTGATGTCGATACTTACTAAACATTGTTATCGCCAATTTATAGTTACTATTAGAATAGGTATTGTTTAAATAAATTATGTTATAGAAATTTAAAATACTATTGGTATCGATACTTTTTTTTACCAACACCGATATTAGAAAAATTACCGATACCAATTCCGATACTTCGACTCATCTCCATTTAACATAAAGAATAGACAAATATAAACATCATACACTTTAAAATAATTTATATAGGTAGCTACGTGCTGATAATTTTGACTTCTAAAATTTCTTCTAAACCACAAATAAAGAGGAAAATTATATGAATACTGCAGACAGCGGGCATAGCTTACAAAAAGTTGCGTCACTGAGTGACTTCGTATGAAAGCTACTATTAATATTGTACCCCACAGTCGGTGACGGCAACTTTCAGTGACGTTCACTAGTTACCCGACGCGTCACTGCAAAATTCAGTTGCGCAACCGGGCAACCGATGTGACTTCGTATGAAAGGCTTTGTCACTTTTGCGGGTATATGCATAGTAAATGATGGCGGGTAACTGGTGACCGTCACCAGTGACTGTCACTGAGTGACTCGTGTGAAAGGGGCCTTAGTACTATGATATTATGTTATAAACTCATTTTTTTCCTGGAGCCTGGAGAGGACCTTTAAAAACTGAATAATTCGTAAGCTAATTCGAATTCTACTATTTAAAGATTTTATATGTAGATAAAACATCTTACTTCAATTTGTATTAGACTGTTTTGCAATTTAAATCTTCATTCGAAAGTTATAAGACAAAATGTATGTGGGATTCAAGTGTCCGAATTCTCCTCTTCGGACAAGCTGTTAGGATGGTTCGGACACCATAGAAATGGATAAAACAATGGAATTTTGAGTAATTAAACGATAGGATTGTATTCGGGTCTATTAATTTAAATGAAATAAACAATAATGACTTGTTGTTCACAGTAATAATTTATTGTATTAGAAATTTTATCATAATAATATTATTGTAATGATCAAACAGTTTTTTCAACAAAATATAGAGAGCTTATGAATAATCACTGTGAAATTATCTTTATATTTAATAGCTATATATTAAAAACTATTTCCTTTTACTTGGGTATAACTATTTCCTTTTCTTGGAATTATGCCAAAAGTTAGTAAATTACATTTCATCAAATTTGTTATATAAACGAATGCTAATTATATAAACGAATGCTATTTCAATGTCCTTTTTAATAAGAATTACTTAAATAAATCGTAATCATTCATCCCAAATGACACTTCAAAATGAAAAACATCACCATTTTTCTAATTTCATTTATACTATTTTTCTAACACACCAAACATAACATAAAATATTGATATAATTCATATCTTTTAGACTTAGAATTAGTTTTGTATTCATATAGTCCACACACGATCCAATTGAATCACGAAAAATTGCATCAATATTGAAGAAAACAGTAAATTATCCCTCTGGTGCGAAATACTACATCTCCACACGGGATCTTTCAAATAACTGACGGTTAACACCTCACACACATTCAGTTGCAATAAGCGGTAGTTCCAACAATTATGAACATGTTTAAACGAGTTGTTCGAACCATCCCTCTGTCCGAATGCTCCCGGTTCTCCACTATCTAACGTTAGTATCTGAAAATAAATAGTTACCCTTAGTAGGTGATGCACTTTGTACACTATTTCAGAGTATAGGAGTCGGAAATAAATATTTAAATGTAAAAATATAAAGTATTTAGGTTGGACATATTAGGGTATGAACTTAATTGTCGGTATAAGGGATTGAATTTAAATCATCGGGTCTAGTTTTGAGACAATAATATATTTGGTTATTCATTTAATGTTAATTGCTTCAGTTTGAAAATTCAGTGTTGTTGGGATTTAAAATTGTTAATTTAAAAAGTGGTCAACAAATAAAAGTGGCCAAAAAGTAAAAGTGGCCAAAAATTAAAAGTTGCCAAAAATTAAAAGTTGCCAAAAATTAAAAGTTGCCAAAAATTAAAAGTTGCCAAAAATTAAAAGTTGCCAAAATTTAAAAGTTGCCAAAATTTAAAAGTTGCCAAAAATTAAAAGTTGCCAAAAATTAAAAGTTGCCAAAAATTAAAAGTTGCCAAAAATTAAAAGTTGCCAAAAATTAAAAGTTGCCAAAAATTAAAAGTTGCCAAAAATTAAAAGTGGCCAAAAATTAAAAGTGGCCAAAATTTAAAAGTTGCCAAAATTTAAAAGTTTCCAAAAATTAAAAGTTGCCAAAAATTAAAAGTTGCTAAAAATTAAAAGTTGCCAAAAATTAAAAGTTGCCAAAAATTAAAAGTTGCCAAAAATTAAAAGTTGCCAAAAATTAAAAGTGGCCAAAAATTAAAAGTGGCCAAAAATTAAAAGTGGCCAAAAATTAAAAGTGGCCAAAAGTTAAAAGTGGCCAAAAGTTAAAAGTGGCCAAAAATTAAAAGTGGCCAAAAATTAAAAGTTGCCAAAAGATTAAAAGTTGCCAAAAGATTAAAAGTTGCCGAAAGATTAAAAAAATTGTCAAAAGATCATAAAAAATTGTCAAAAGATTTAAAAAAATGGTCAAAAGATTTGAAAAAATTGTCAAAAGATTTGAAAAAAATGGTCAAAAAATCAAAAATTGTCAAAAAGATTAAAAATTGTCAAAAGATTAGAAATTGTCAAAGGATTAAAAATTGTCAAAAGATTAAAAATTGTCAAAAGATTAAAAATTGTCAAAAGATTAAAAATGGTCAAAAGATTAAATGTTGTCAAAAGATTAAATGTTGTCAAAAGATTAGAAATGGTCAAAAGATTAGAACTGGTCAAAAGATTAAATGCTGTCGAAAGTGGTTGTAATTGTTCTTCCTATTGTATTAGCTGGATAAATTTAATCATCCTCACAGCAATTAATGTTCCTACACCAGAGAATGAAAGTAAAAATCAGCATAAATTTGAAGGGTAGATTCTTTTAAAATGTTCACTAAATATGAACTACGATTAAGCTAGGTAAATTATTTATTAAAAAAGGAAATACTTATACTTACACATAATTTATGTGTTGCATGTTAATATCCTAGAATTAGATCATATGTTAAATGTTCCCATTTATCTAAAGAAGTGGAATTATTCTACTTAATTACTTAATTTATAATTATTCATAATTCTTAAATCTCAATTAAACTTTGTGAACATGTATAAATGTAGCACACAAAGTCAGTTCTTTGTATTTGGATCTAATTTCGATTCGATATGCGACCTAGAATCTAAAAATACTATAGTTTTCTCCATTCTAAACTAAATTTATTCATTTAAATATATTAAATTATTATCTTGAAAAATTCATATTCAGTAACATACAAGGGCTCTATTCTTTAGTTATCTGTGGTGAATGGAAGAGAAAGGAGTGATGTCATATGAGCATTCCATTTTCACCATGTTTATCATTCTTTTAACGCTACATACTTGAATTTTAGAGGATAGCGCTAGGGTTAGGCTCTTATATAGGCTTCGCTTATTATCACCTCTTCATTTTTCTCTTCCATCCGTGAATGCAGCCACCGGTGCTTGTGTCTCTTTTCGTCACATTCCTTGATAAGTGACTGCATTCAAGGAGCAGCTTTTCTGCTTCCATGATCTTCGTTACCCATGGTGCGTAGTTGCCTTTGTTCATGGAGTCACTTTCCTTTCTGACTGCTTCTTCCAGTTCCTTGCATTTAATTTCCTTTTACCGTTAATGATATGGCCTTTGGTTCCGAAGCAGTAATATTAAGGGAGTACTAATCAATTGTAAAAAACAAGAAGATTAACGGCTATAATTGGAATAAACTACCTCCGTATACATTAATTAATCTCCATTATATTGTTAACTTTGGTCCATTTTCCCCTCATGGAGTAGTGATAAATTGCATGGAAATGCGAAAACATTCGCTAATTACAGTTTTTTTCTGAATATCAAATGTCAGTTAGCCAAATGGAAACTTCATGAATACTGACATACTGTTTTATTTCCACATGGATGACGAACTCATCCATTTATCAGGCAAGAGAAATTTGCAAATATTCGAACGGGTTATAATTAGGAAATAGTGACGAACATAATTTACAATAGAGGAGCGTTGAATTGTACTCCACTTACAGTAAAGTGTGAATTAATATAACTCAACATTTTGAAATATCTTATGAACCTCTAGAGAATGTTAGTACCCACTATCCGAGTACTGTATGACTAATTAAGTGTCCGCGTACTGTGACATTCTCTTGTTGTACTCATTTGAATTTCCGTTTTTTTTTCATTTCATGTGTAAAATAATTTCATCCTAACTCACTTAAATCCCGAAATAAAAGTGACTCGTTCTTTTTCTCTGTTTTAATAATGAGCTGGGTTAGAAATTAGGTGGAACTTAGCGACGAGAGGAAATTCCGTTCATTACTACTCATCTTCACGTCATTTGTTTCTTTCCAGTGACGCTGTGGAGAAAATTGGACCAAAATCCGGATTAAAAACGAGCTGAAGCTTTTCAGTTTTCGGTGAATGGGTGGGAAGGAAATTCTAAATCAGTGCAGGAAATGAATGAGCTTCTGAAGAACTCTAGTCAGTAATTAAGAAATATTAATTATTTGATGCATTGCAAAATGGACTTTCGATTAATCTAGTACAGTAGAACTTAGCTATAGTGAATGTAGAGTCCTGAGTAGGAGAATAACCCCGTATAGTGAACAAATTTCATTTACTCACCCATAAAATGGTAACTTGTTTTTCTAAAACTGATGCTACTATCCATGGCAGACTAAAGAAAATTAGTTCACTATAGAAGGTAGTTCTCCTTCTCATGACTCTACATTCAATATAGAGTAGTTCACTATAGAGGAGTTCACTATTGAGGAGTTCACTATTGAGGAGTTCTACTGCATTTTAAATTTATGTCTGTAAACCATTTTAGATTTCCTATATAACGATAATTTTAATGCAATACCATCACATTATGTATAGCTCAAAATTATTATT
Organism: Caprella mutica; assembly: GCA_947561585.1. Taxonomy (NCBI): domain Eukaryota; kingdom Metazoa; phylum Arthropoda; class Malacostraca; order Amphipoda; family Caprellidae; genus Caprella; species Caprella mutica. The sequence continues at coordinate 314,647 of CANNZV010000595.1, forward strand.
TTAATCACTTTAATACATTTAAACAGTGAACGTAATTCACTGTTACAATTTGATATATAATTGCATATATTTCTAATCCAAATCACTAGATCAAAACCTATAAATCATCCTAAGCACCATTGCATTAAACACATCAGTCTTGGGTGTAAAATGAAACTATTGTCTAAATTTAAGAAACTTCGAAAATAATCAAAAAGATTAAATATATTTTAATTTTGGTCTGTTTCCTAATATTGATAATATGAATAACTCTTATTTTTTACTATAAGAACTGACTACCATATCCTCATTAAATAATTTCCAATAACTGTAACAATATACATTTTGATGTCTATATATAAATATATGTACTTATATATGCAATACAGTATATAGACATTAGTATATATAATATAACTGCAATAACAAACTTGATGAATATCAAGATATAATAATAAAAGTAATATATCATATGTATTCATTTTAGGATTTATAAATTAGATGTGCTTATTATAATTCTAATGTCCTTACATGGTATAATATATGTGATTTAATACCTATTAACACTTTTTTTAATCTACCCATTAATTTTTCTTTGCATCATTTCCAATAGCTACTAATATATATTAGCCATAACATCGACCATTTTGTACAATCGAGACGTAATTGGGGATAATAATTTCGTCCTCTGAGATTTATATGCGAGACTGCAGCTGCATCTTAATTCCCTTCTCATGACGTAAATGAGGGTTCATTAGAAGAACCAATTAAGGTCTGGTGTGAATCATAACACTGAGATATGATGTGACTCGTCCTTATTACACCAGGGGTGAACATAAAGCTTACAGCAATGCTTCTTGGTGCTTCCCTTGTACGTAGTAATTGTGATTATGATGTCTTGGTGAGTGAAACAAATGATTGTATATTGCAAGTATAGGAGTGGATGCAAAATAATACACTATGTCTTAACACTAATAAAACATCTAATCTGTTATTCACAAATCAAATCAAAGCTGTTATAACTCCCTTGTGAATATTAATAAATTTATTACCATTTGATGGCTAGGTTTCTGTGTGTTAAATTAAGCAACCGACGCAAGTTTTCTATTGACATTAATTATATTGCTACTAAGTTACCGAAAACTGCCAGTTTGTCTAGGTACTTAATTTTGGACAATGAGCGCTAGGCTTAACTAGGGTATCTAATTTTGGAAAACAAGAGTTAGGTTTAACTAAGTACTTAATTGTGTACAATAAGGGTAATAATAAACCAGGTACCTAATTTTAGACAATAACGGTTAAGTTTATCAAGCTACCTAAATCTAGACAATAACGTTTAAGTCTATCTAGCTACCTAAATCTAGACAATAACGTTTAAGTTTATCTAGCTACCTAAATCTAGACAATAACGTTTAAGTTTATCTAGCTACCTAAATCTAGACAATAACGGTTAAGTTTATCTAGCTACCTAAATCTAGACAATAACGGTTAAGTTTATCTAGCTACCTAATTCTAGACAATAACGTTTAAGTCTATCTAGCTACCTAAATCTAGACAATAACGTTTAAGTTTATCTAGCTACCTAAATCTAGACAATAACGTTTAAGTTTATCTAGCTACCTAAATCTAGACAATAACGGTTAAGTTTATCTAGCTACCTAAATCTAGACAATAACGGTTAAGTTTATCTAGCTACCTAAATCTAGACAATAACGTTTAAGTTTATCTAGCTACCTAAATCTAGACAATAACGGTTAAGTTTATCTAGCTACCTAAATCTAGACAATAACGGTTAAGTTTATCTAGCTACCTAAATCTAGACAATAACGTTTAAGTCTATCTAGCTACCTAAATCTAGACAATAACGTTTAAGTCTATCTAGCTACCTAAATCTAGACAATAACGTTTAAGTCTATCTAGCTACCTAAATCTAGACAATAACGTTTAAGTTTATCTAGCTACCTAAATCTAGACAATAACGTTTAAGTTTATCTAGCTACCTAAATCTAGACAATAACGTTTAAGTTTATCTAGCTACCTAAATCTAGACAATAACGGTTAAGTTTATCTAGCTACCTAAATCTAGACAATAACGGTTAAGCTTATCTAGCTACCTAAATCTAGACAATAACGGTTAAGTTTATCTAGCTACCTAAATCTAGACAATGAAGGTTAAGTCTTTGCAGTTACGATAAAGAAACTCAAATTTTCCTACCAAAATCAGTGGAAAAACTAAGAGTAAGTCAAATATTCTTTCTAAAATAAGTAGTCTACACAAAAGTAAGTCAAATATACGTACCAAAATCCGAAAACTAATAATGAAATGAATCAAATATTAATACTAATATCTGTGGACTATGACAGGTAAATCAAATATTAGTAACAATGACAGTAGACTAATGAAAAGTAAGTCAAATATTAGTACTAATATCGTAGACTAAAGAAAATTATGTCAAATATTAGTGTCATTAACCGTAGACTAAGGAGAAGTAAGTCAAATAGAAGTACTTTAATCCGTAGACTATTGAAAAGTAAATCAAATATTAATACTGAAATCCGTAGACTAAAAAGTTAAGTAACATTAGTAATAAAGTAAAATCCGTATATCAAAATTAAATATCGTAATATATATGATACAGTACGGGTAGATGTTAATTAATCAAATTTTGTTCATTATTCACCACTATTTAATCACATTATTTATATATAATGAGAGACACTACCGCACCAGAGGCAGTTGTTAGGTTCTTTCACCTCATGCATGTTAATGATATCGACCCCATTGTTAAGAAGACATTGTGTTGTTTTATGTGGTACAATAGATAATAGAGGAAGGTAAATAAAAATGATAATATCAATTTAAATATTAGCTGTTAGGGGAAATTAGTTTTTACTATATAAATAATTGCTTAATTTTAATTAATAAGTTTGATATTGGATACAAATTCGATACAAATAGTTGTGTTCCTGAATATTTCATTGTTTTCTTTTTTAAATATTAATTTTATTATTAAATATTTCGAGTGGATAAAATCACCAGAATAGAGTGTTCTACACTTACTTTTGTTCAATTAAGAAAATAGTGACAAAAAAGATATCAATTTTCAACTACACTAGTGTTGTTTCCATCTGAAATAGAATGAAAAACATTAGCTTATTGATTTAGAATAAATTTCCTAATATAAATAACAAAGTCTATTAGAACACAATCAATTTTAAGTATAATAATCATGAATATTTTCTCTATAAAATGATAAAATGATTTATTACATTTTAGACTAAAGAATTATACAGAATTGGCAAAGAATATTTTCTACCTTGACTGTTAGGTACGAGTCTCTCCCTAATTATATAATTCCTTCCCTTCTTGTCACACAGTGTGTGTGCTCAAGTGGACAGAACATTTTACCTCTACACTTTGAATGAAGCACCAATGACTGAAAATATAATGAGCAGAAAACTAACTGATGAAGAGTCACTGTGATGATGTACTGTCAGAGAAAAGAGTCACTGTGATGATGTACTGTCAGAGAAAAGAGTCACTGTGATGATGTACTATCAGAGAAAAGAGTCACTGTGATGATGTACTATCAGAGAAAAGAGTCACTGTGATGATGTACTATCAGAGAAAGGAGTCACTGTGATGATGTACTGTCAGAGAAAAGAGTCACTGTGATGATGTACTGTCAGAGAAAAGAGTCACTGTGATGATGTACTATCAGAGAAAAGAGTCACTGTGATGATGTACTATCAGAGAAAAGAGTCACTGTGATGATGTACTATCAGAGAAAAGAGTCACTGTGATGATGTACTATCAGAGAAAAGAGTCACTGTGATGATGTACTGTCAGAGAAAAGAGTCACTGTGATGATGTACTGTCAGAGAAAAGAGTCACTGTGATGATGTACTATCAGAGAAAAGAGTCATTGTGATGATGTACTATCAGAGAAAAGAGTCACTGTGATGATGTACTATCAGAGAAAAGAGTCACTGTGATGATGTACTATCAGAGAAAAGAGTCACTGTGATGATGTACTGTCAGAGAAAAGAGTCATTGTGATGATGTACTGTCAGAGAAAAGAGTCACTGTGATGATGTACTGTCAGAGAAAAGAGTCACTGTGATGATGTACTATCAGAGAAAAGAGTCATTGTGATGATGTACTGTCAGAGAAAAGAGTCATTGTGATGATGTACTGTCAGAGAAAAGAGTCACTGTGATGATGTACTATCAGAGAAAAGAGTCACTGTGATGATGTACTATCAGAGAAAGGAGTCACTGTGATGATGTACTATCAGATAAAGAGTCACTGTGATGATGTACTATCAGAGAAAAGAGTCATTGTGATGATGTACTGTCAGAGAAAAGAGTCACTGTGATGATGTACTGTCAGAGAAAAGAGTCACTGTGATGATGTACTATCAGAGAAAAGAGTCACTGTGATGATGTACTATCAGAGAAAAGAGTCACTGTGATGATGTACTGTCAGAGAAAAGAGTCACTGTGATGATGTACTATCAGAGAAAAGAGTCACTGTGATGATGTACTATCAGAGAAAAGAGTCACTGTGATGATGTACTATCAGAGAAAAGAGTCACTGTGATGATGTACTGTCAGAGAAAAGAGTCACTGTGATGATGTACTATCAGAGAAAAGAGTCACTGTGATGATGTACTATCAGAGAAAAGAGTCACTGTGATGATGTACTATCAGAGAAAGGAGTCACTGTGATGATGTACTATCAGATAAAGAGTCACTGTGATGATGTACTATCAGAGAAAAGAGTCATTGTGATGATGTACTGTCAGAGAAAAGAGTCACTGTGATGATGTACTATCAGAGAAGAGAGTCACTGTGATGATGTACTATCTGAGAAAAGAGTCACTGTGATTATGTACTATCAGAGAAAAGAGTCACTGTGACGATGTACTATCAGATAAAGAGTCACTGTGATGATGTACTATGAGAGAAAAGAGTCATTGTGATGATGTACTGTCAGAGAAAAGAATCACTGTGATGATGTACTATCAGAGAAAAGAGTCACTGTGATGATTTACTAAAAGATAAAGAGTCACTGTGATGATGTACTATCAGAGAAAAGAGTCATTGTGATGATGTACTGTCAGAGAAAAGAGTCACTGTGATGATGTACTATCAGAGAAAAAAGTCACTGTGATGATGTACTATCAGAGAAAAGAGTCACTGTGATGATGTACTATCAGAGAAAAGAGTCACTGTGATGATGTACTATCAGATAAAGAGTCACTGTGATGATGTACTATCAGAGAAAAGAGTCATTGTGATGATGTACTGTCAGAGAAAAGAGTCACTGTGATGATGTACTATCAGAGAAAAGAGTCACTGTGATGATGTACTATCAGAGAAAAGAGTCACTGTGATGATGTACTATCAGATAAAGAGTCACTGTGATGATGAACTATCAGCGAAAAGAGTCATTGTGATGATGTACTGTCAGAGAAAAGAGTCACTGCGATGATGTACTATCAGAGAATAGAGTCACTGTGATGATGTACTATCAGATAAAGAGTCACTGTGATGATGTACTATCAGAGAAAAGAGTCATTGTGATGATGTACTGTCAGAGAAAAGAGTCACTGTGACGATGTACTATCAGAGAAAATAGTCACTGTGATGATGTACTATCAGAGAAAAGAGTCACTGTGATGATGTACTATCAGAGAAAAGAGTCACAGTGATGATGTACTATCAGACAAAAGAGTCACTGTGATGATGTACTATCAGAGAAAAGAGTCACTGCGATGATGTACTATCAGAGAATAGAGTCACTGTGATGATGTACTATCAGAGAAAAGAGTCACTGTGATGATGTACTATCAGAGAAAAGAGTCACAGTGATGATGTACTATCAGACAAAAGAGTCACAGTGATGATGTACTATCAGATAAAAGAGTCACTGTGATGATGTACTACCAGAAAAAAAGAGTCACTGTGATGATGCACTATCAGAGAAAAGAGTCACAGTGATGATGTACTATCAGACAAAAGAGTCTCTGTGATGATGTACTATCAGAGAAAAGAGTCACTGTGATGATGTACTATCAGAGAAAAGAGTCATTGTGATGATGTACTATCAGAGAAAAGAGTCACTGTGATGATTTACTATCAGAGAAAAGAGTCACTGTGATGATGCACTATCAGAGAAAAGAGTCACAGTGATAATGTACTATCAGAGAAAAGAGTCACTGTGATGATGTACTATCAGAGAAAAGAGTCACTGTGATGATGTACTATCAGAGAAAAGAGTCACTGTGATGATGTACTATCAGAGAAAAGAGTCAGTGTGATGATGTACTATCAGAGAAAAGAGTCACTGCGATGATTTACTGTATTATGCTAATATCACATATGATAGTTTTCTAATTTCCATTCACTTTCAAATCTTACAATCTTTTTGTAGTGTACCCAGACCAATTTTAAAATATCTAGAAACATTAAAATTAGTAAAGCTTCTTATTAGAAACTTGATATTAGTAAATTATGAAAAATCATTATATTTATTCATTTATCGACTTTTCTTCTGATATACTATCATATACTTAGGCCTGAATTATTCCATTCCAAACTGATATTTAAGATAAGATTGATAATAAATATTCATATATTAACTTGAAGCTGTATGTAACCAAGATAAGGAATGTCATCATTCTGTATGTAAGCAAGTAAAAAATCAACTATTATTTGATTGCTTTAGAAATCATTGTAGTGTGTATATTTTTATTTAAAGTATTTGATATGCTATAGGTAGATACTGATTATATAATAATTATTTTTTATTAAAAAAAATATTATTTTCCATTTCCTCAAAATATGTTACATCCATTTTTACAAATCACTTTCTTCGATTTATTCAATGCATATAAGTCATATTTACTTAAATTGAATGAAATAGTTAATAAATTGCAAGAAATTACAGTTGAATGAACTGGAATCTGTGAAAAAGTATTACCTCACCGCAAAGTAATTCGTTGCTAATCATGAGATTACAACAGAAGGAAAAATAGATTTACGTCACGCACTTACTCGACAGATGTTCGGGGATTTTGTTATACTCGATATTGCATGTAATACATATAGATGATAATAATAACTTCGACATTGTGAATCAGTCATTCTCTGTAGAGTCAAAATAATTTCTACAACTGTACTCAAGTATTCTGAAACAAATCCGTAGACTTAAGGTATAGTAGCTTAAATATTTTTCCTAAAATCAGTATACTGTAGGTAGAGTAACTGAAATATTCTTATCAAAGTCCGTAGATTATAAATAGAAAAAATCAAATATTCATTGTAAAATCTTTATACTCAAGGTAAAAAAATTTAAGTATTCTTTTCACAATGCAATGAAATTATTCATTATCTACCCTATTTTCTTTAGCATCTTTCATTTATAAGATATCAATTCACAGAAATTTTCCAATATTTCACTATTTATTTCATCAATTTAATTGCAATATAGTCATTCTTAGTGCTGGAGATTAAGTTTCTTATAATAATTTATTATTTTCCGGGATTCATATTTGTGCTATAGGCAAGGCAAATTGTTTATAGTAATTTGTTAAATACACTTTATCTAATGCCATTTATTTTATGTTTTTTATGCCATTTATTAAATAAACTAACAAAATATTTCAACGTGAGTTTATCAACTGCATCAGTACGGTATCTATCTTCTTGCAGTGATATTACTTTTATCATCAATAAAAACCAGTGTGATTTAGCAAAATTTTCTGATACCTTCACACTGTATTGAAATATATGCAAAAATAAATATCGTACATTTCGACGAATAAATCAACTCGAATGTTTTCAATAACTATAATAATTAAACCGTATATATCTTATGTAATTGGTATAGTGTATATTCGATATTTGGATAGGTAGATATTTGATATATGCACTCAAATTAGATATTTTTAAATAAACAGTTTTTGTCAAAATTAACGACGAAATCTTTTTTGTGATTTATATTAATTGTATATACAGTTGCATTATGAAATTTTGATGATGATCCTTCCTGTTTAATAGTCACTTTTAAAATGATTATCTCATAGATAATACATAAACTTCCATTCAGATAGTATCATCTGCGTAGATATTTATTACAATTGTTACGTCGGACGTGGAAACTTATGTCGGCAGACTGGATACAGAGATGAAATATGGTATGTGAGCTGATGAATCACCTGACAATTTACCTTCCAGTTGCCAGAACATCGATCATCTAATGACACACAGACAATATTTATTACAACGGGCACCGGCTACGGTAGCGCATTATGCCAAATATGCGCATCATTTCGCTGTATTTTACAGCCATTTTTTAAAGGCTAAAAAAAGCTGTGAGGCAACATTTTATGATACCATTTTTTTATCTTTTCGTTCGAGTAATTTCTTTATAGAGTGAAATGTAGTAAAATGATAATATATAATAATACAAAAATAATATAATTTAAATAGTTTCATATAGTATAAGTACATATATATTAAACGTGTATTACACTACTAATTAATGTTAATTACGTTTTGTACCTCTAAGTTAAACAAATATTAGTCAATAGATAATTCAAATATTAATATTATAATCTAAATTTCAAAGGATAAATCCCCAGTTTTCCCTCAAAGTAAAATACAACAGAACTATGCAAGCAACTATTAATATTTCCCTGCTAAATTCATAGGCCAGTCGATATTAGTTACAGTCTCGCCAATTTATTGGTCAGGCTGCGTGCAAATTAAAACCAATAAAGTTACAGCAGTGTTTGATTTGTAAGAGCACCCTTGCCTCAATGTACACAGTCACTCTAACCTTTGAGGTATTAAATAAAGATGATAAAGCTAAAGCTATAATTAAAGTTCGTTTGAAATATAAGGGGCGAGGGTAAATATTATTTGTAGATTGTTTAAAATTATTGCATTCAACGTATAATTTTATTCAATGATGTTATTGGGGTTCATTCTGTACCTAGTATTGAGTATATGAAATATTATTTGAAAAGATAATATAGGTAACGTGTCTTCGACACGAAACTTTAAAACTTGAGTGAAAATATTGCATTTATTATAATAGGTTTTATAACAAATGAAATACACAAATAAGGGATTATTATATTTAAAGCATACCAACTACTTGTTGCTATGTTAAAATAATTCTAATTATTGTTAACATGATTAATTAGAAATCATTTTATAAAAAAGTGCACATATCAATTTACAGTGTCTAACTGTTTCTGAGTAATGTTGTTCCAAGTTACAGACAAACAAATGTAGCGTATTTATGTTAATATTTCATACTTATATAATAAAAAAATGTAGGTAAAAATTCACGGAATAACCACATGGATTTTAAAATATAATTGATAATTATTATCTTTCACACAAATTGAACTTAGGTTAATTTAATTTCAATATTTGTAAAGTTCAAATCGTCTGCGTTTTGGAATGACTGAAGATTTTGGTATCTAAATTTTATTATAAATTTAGATGGAAAAAAATATACGTAGTAACATGTATCCAAAAAGATTTTCAAACGTTATCATTTCCTAAATGAGTTTTTATGTTGTCAAAATACTATATTTAATCATTAAAAATATTGGGAATCTCCATATTATACTAACCATTATTGGCATCAAATAATGTTCAGGAATTTATAGATAATATAGCTATATTTATTTATTTCTATATAGTTGGTGTTGTGCTATGTTCCTTACATAGCAATGTAAGGAATTTTCTTGAGGGAATAATTATGTCTTCTCAAAGAGATTTATTAGACAGCTCTTCTTTGTAGATAGCATAAAGGGCTCTCACTGGGTACAAAAAAGACCTCCGCTGAAGCCCTAGAGTCCTCTGAAAGTTACGCACGTGAACAATGAACAAGAAGATGTTAATTTAGAGTAATTATTTTAGTGGTTTAATGGGGAGATATATACACCCATGGAAAGATATGATTGCCTATCGTCCGTTTGGTTTCGAATACAATTGATAATTGAAGATAATATATATACGAAGAAAAAGGATTTGAACTGAACTCAAACATAATTATAAGCCATTTAACCATAAGTAATGTTTTGAATTAATTTGAACGTGAAAAAAATTATAATATCCTTGTAATATATAGGTAAAATATATTCTGCCATAATTTGGTGAAGGCAACTAAGATTATTGAAAAAAATACATATGTGCTTACCAAAATGTGAGCGTACACTTTGGGTTTAACAAATGAAAGCTTACGCATTGGTTTAATCGGTAATTTAAGGTAAATATATCTAAATTATCTCATAAAATATAATATTTGAAAGGGATTGATGCGTCCTCTTAGGGCAGAGTTGGGCACACATTGTACTTTTCAGTGCCAAAAGGTGGAATTTCATCTCTACCATTAACTTTTCGTTTCTTGCATTATGGTGCTAGATTTTATTAAAGCACGTACAATCGTAAATGTTTTGGATATAAATATTGGTAGTTGATATATCTATTCATTAAGGAATTAATTAATGATATATAATTATGTTATATTTTATCAAAACGAAAATTAGTTATCTTGCATAAGTAATAATTTTGATTTTATTTGACACAAGTCATTAAACCAGTAGCTATGCAATCATTAACCTATATTATGTAACTTTAACATTGTTAATGTGGGGACACATTTGAAGTAAAAGGCTCATGTTTTCAGTGAGATGGGAATTTGTTAGGTTTAGATTCGCAGAATTGCAAGGCTTAAAATGCCACGTCACAAATAAATGTAGACCAAATATCACAAGCATCTTTTTTGTAAATGACTAGGTTTCTATATTGAAATTACTCGTCAGTTGAATAGAACTTGAATAGAAATTAGTAAATTTAAGGAACAAATCAAAATAGAATAACCATAGGTAAAAGAAAATACCGAAACTGCAGTAAATAAACTCCTTACATAATGAACAAAAATGACAATAAAAACGGTTAAATTAATCAAGTCTAAATTGCAAGGTAAATTGATTAAATCAATTTACCTTTAAATCAATTTACCATTAAATCAATTTGGCTTTATTTAAACACTATACCCTTTTTTATTTTAAAAAATAATAAAAAAAAACACTTCAATTTTAATCTCACTTCTACTATTTTGATTGAATTTGATCACCAATTTCTTCTCTCTTGTTACCCTTATTGAATTTAAGAGACTATTCCCTTCTAAAGTTGCATAACTATCACCTCATCTCAGCTATTCCCACACTGTGCAGACTCCATGGTTCCTTTTACGACTGTGGAATCACTATGGAAATGGCAGGGTCAGCTATTAGTGGGATTATAGTACCTAGAGATGGCTAGCTCAATGATACGGACACAAATAGCAATTTCATATTTTCGGGATCGTAATATGAAAGAGATACGTATGTGAATATTAAATCAATTGAGTGCTGAAATTACGTATTCCCGTACACTACAACTACAGCATATCTTGTAGAAAAAAGTGTTTCCTTATTAAGATAGGTATTAAAACGATTAAAGTAAACAGCTATTGTGACATGTTCTGCAAGTATGTTTATATTACAATTAAAAAATAAATGATAATACTTAACGGTCGGAATAAATAATTCAACCTATTGATTAGCAACATTGATTTTTTAACAGTATTGTTATAGTGTATTTAAAAAAAATATAGTTCTAGCTTATAATTTTCTGAAGCAGGAAAGGTATTTTGTTTTTGCATTTGTTAGATTAGGTTATAATTTATTGTTACAATTACAATAAATAATGATGATTTAAATCTAAAAGTTTCATCAACGAATCAAAATTAAATTATTCCTACTAGGAAATTATAATTTAAATAATATATTAAGGACGAAAAACGAAAGGTTCTTTATAATTAATTTTTATTCATTAAGAATATTTGTAAAAAAAATATTACAAGTTTGGTTTGTGTATATTATTGTAAAAATACAATTTGTGCTTTTGAAAAAAACAATCCTGAAAAAAAAAAATTGACTCAGCTTATGATTGAAATTCAATCAATTGAACTTCTGTGAATTGAATTATATAAATTAAGCATCTTAAATAAAATTGAATAAATTGAACTCATGAATTATTTTACGTTTGGCTGAATAAACCTTCACAACTTAGCATTATTTTAACCAACAGTTTAGATATCTATTTATTCAGGAATTTTTTTTCCAATTCCTATTATTTTGACGAGAAATGATTCCTCGATTATTTGACGTAGTGAACACATCATTCCCGGACAATATTATATGCTTTCTACAAATGAAATCACTTTTGAATCACCAAACCATTTGCAGTAACTCCAGTCCTAGTTTTTTTAGTACACAAATGCCTTTTTAATGGCCCTCGCTTTTGATTAAATTACCAGGGATTTAGTTTTGCAGCACATGTAGCACTTCTAAACACTGAAATACCGAATGGGTAACACTCCATTTTCAACTGAAAATATTTACCTTTTAATTGATATCCAAAGAATAAAACTTTAATTAGAATAGTATTTTAGAATATAATAAAATTTAAAAATATAAAATTTTCAAGAATATATTTAGTAAAATTTTAGAATATAATATAGTTTAAGAATAAAATAAAATTTTAGAATATAATAGAATTCTAGAATATGATAAGATATTAGAATATAATGAAATTTTAGAATACAATAAAAAATTTAGAATATGATAATTTAAGAATATATGTAATAAAATTTCATAATACAATAACATTTAGTATTTTTTTGAATATAATAATATTTTAGAATATAATAAAATTCATGGTATAAAATTTGAAGGCGACCCTTGGAATCCTATCTCTTCGACCCTTGGAATCTCCCGATTAGAAGACCGAAGGGATCAAGTTGAGCAGGACTCCTTGAAAAATAGTGTCAAGATTGAGGGAGAGGCCTGCAGGGAACTACTAGACAAGATAGAGAGGAAATAAAAGGTAGATCTGAAGGAAGAAGTAACTACAGCGGTGAGGAAGGTGGTTCCACTCCTGGCAACTGACGCTGTGGAATCAGTCACTTTAGCTGGTAAAACTAAAAAGCATTTTAAAATTAAAATTAGTTCTTTTAATAACAAAATTTCAATCATAAAAAAATTTAAAGAAATCAAACCAAGTCGCTTTTATATAAACGAATACGTAACTAAAAAAAGATCCCTTCTACTTTATAAACTCAAACAACTTAAAAAAAACTAATAATCAAATCAAATCAGTATATATATTTGGTGGCAACATTTGCGCAAAAATTAACGATAATCCTAAATATTTTATAATCAATACCTCTGAATTTTTTAACAAGTGTGTAAACATTTAAAATAAAACTCCAGACCAAAATAACAATAGCAATGCATCAACTAAATGATAGTACCTATGATAACTGGTTTCCAACAGTCCACTGTAATAGTTTTTCACTAGATGATTTTAAAGATTTTTGCCCACCTCAAAAAACTATTAGTGTATTAAATGTAAACATTAGAAGCTGTAGGAGAAACTTTGCAAAACTAGAATCCCTTTTAACCATGACTGAACACTGCTTCGATTTTATTGCCTTGACAGAAACTTGGTTGGAAGAATCATTTGATCATGTTTTTAATTTGAAAGGTTTTAATAAATTTTGTATATATAGAAACAGAAGAGGCGGTGGAATAACAGTGTACGCTAGGTGTAATTTTAATGTGAATATTTTAGATAGTCTTAGTTTTATCATGGATGAGATTGAAGTTTTATCATTGTCTTTTATTTTAAATGGAAATATTTTTAATCTGATATGTGTTTATAGACCTCCTTCTTTCTCTATTGAGACTTTTAATGAAATCTTAAACAGTAACATTTTACCCTCAATTGCCAATTCTAAGGCTATTTTATCTGAGGATTTCAATATTGATCTTTTAAATCCTTTTAACTCTCGTGCTATTAATTCTTTTATTCACTCTATGGCAGGACACAATTTTTACTCCCTAATAGATAAACCAACCAGATTTTCATACAACCAGACTGATCAATGCTCTATGATAGATCACATTTCTAAATTTTATTCCTCACAATGACATAAAATCTGCAGTTTTAGAATTTGATGTCTCTGATCACAGACCTATTTTTTCCATTTTAATACTTCCATGAATGAAGATAATGATTTTATATTCTACAGAAATTTTAAAAAAGAGAGTAGTACAAGAAATATTGTCAGGGAATTTAATGAAATTGATTTTAATCTTTTTAATTCAAATGATTCTAATCTTTTTAATTCAAATGATTCTAATCTTTTAGCCTCTAAACTGACGAAATAAATTCATAAATTACTCAATAGATATTTCCCAATTAAACGTAAAAAAGTAGCAAGCAATTTTAATAAATCCCAGTGGTTGACACCGGATCTTAAATTTTTAATAAAGAAAAAGCACAAGTTACTTCAACAGGCCAATAGAGGTAAAATTTGTAAACGTTCTTATACCTATTTTAGAAACATGCTAACAAATGTACTTCGAAAATCTAAAAATTTATTTTATCAACATAGACTAACAAATGTCTCTAACGAGAGTAAGGAAACTTGGAAGGAAATCAATTCAATTTTAAACAGAAAACGCTTCAATAGACCTATTTTTAAAATCAAACAAAACAACATTACAGTAAATTCATCAGATCTTCCAAATGTTTTTAACGATTATTTTAGCTCCATTGCACTAGAACTAGTAAACCAGATACCGGCAACCATTGGAAATTTTACTATTTTTACCCCACCTAATCCTAGCAAATTTATTTTTACTGATTTTACAGAGTCTGAGGTCAGAGATGTCATTTTATCTTTCAAAAACAAAAACTGCCATAGAGATGAAATTAAACCTTTTTTATTGTGTGCTATTTTAAGTAAATTATGTCTAGTTTTATGTAAAAATTTTAATGTCTCGTTTTATAGTAGTGAATACCCTGAAGTTTTTAAAATTGCAAGAGTTGTACCTATTTTTAAATCAGGAGCACAAGATAATCTAGCCAATTTTAGACCCATTTCTACTCTGTCCATTCTTAATAAGATTTTTGAGAAACTCCTCCATAACCCAAGCAACACAAGTCAATGGGGCCCATGTTGGCACTAGGTGTACAAATCGTATTGGTACTGTGTGGTTATTTGCAAAATGGGCCAACATGGTGACAGTATGGGCTGTTATGTTGAAACCATCTTGGCCCAAGATGTTGCCAATATGTTAATCAGTTTCGGCCATTCAATGTTGATACGTTATATAGTAATCAGGTTGGGCCAATATGACAATTCCGTGGGACGGATTCGCCACATTGAACCAACCTTCTCCCAAGGTAACATTCCATGAGAATTGAAAACCACATTATCCCCATTAATTTCAAGATTACTTTTCAGTCTGCCATCTCTTGCCCATCTAATCATCTGGTACCCATGTTGGCACAATGTGTCCTGGTTGCTTGGGAATAGGCTGAAAGATTTTATAGATTTTAATGACATTTTCACCCCACACCAATTTGGCTTTAGATCTGGAACTTGTACAACTTTTGCAGTTTTGGAATTTTTAAATCATGTAGTGTCGGCTTTTAATAAAAAGGAATATTGTATTTCGTTATTTTTAGATTTAAAGAAAGCCTTCGATACCGTAGACAAAGATCTTTTACTAAAAAAATTGGATCACTACGGTATCGATGGTAATTTTAATAAACTCATAAGCAGTTATTTAAGTAATAGGAAACAGTATGTACAAATAAATAATTTTAGATCTGATTTCAAACCTATTACCACCGGCCTCTTCCAAGGATCAATTTTAAGTCCATTACTTTTTAATATTTTTATCAATGACCTTAGTAATATGTCTATTTCAAATAATTTTAATTCCACTTTATTTGCTGATGATGCAGTTTTTTACTTCCGTGACAATGATTTTAACAATGTTTTTAATAAATTACACTCCTTTATTGATCAACTATCTCAGTGGTTGCAACTCAATAAACTTACACCAAATATTTCTAAAACCAAGCTTATGTTTTTTAATTCTAGAAAAGAAGATATTTTACCATTAATACTTTTTAACAATGAAATAGTAGAATATGTGAATAATTTCAAGTACCTAGGCATTTTTATAGATCATAAACTTAATTTTAAACCTCATACAGAATACCTTTGCACCAAACTTAGTAAAGTGCAGGGTGTTCTGTACGCCGCTAGGCATTATTTTAATAAAAAAAAGTCTAATATTCACTAGCATATTCTGTTTTTACTAAATCAATAATCATTTCTAGCAAAACTTTTTATATTCATTTGCAACCACTGAGAGTTTTAATCAATAACATTTTAAGAACAATTTTAAACGTGAGAAGGAATGAAAATAACATCCCTACTATGGTTTTAAATGAAATGTATATATATCTGAAACTTTTAAAATTTGACGATGTCGCAGACTACTTTTTAATGAAATTTATACGTAGAGCATTATATGACGAACATCCACTTTTAAATAAATATTTTACTAACTTCATCCCTTCTCACGAGCATAATACTAGAACAAATAGGTTTTATCTTCCTCCAATTCAAACAGAATTGGATCGAAATTTTACTATTTTTAGATCCATAGAACTGTACAATAAACTTCCTACTATTTTAACAGAACCAATGTCAGATTTTAAATTTAAGAAGGTTTATAGAGAATATTGTTTTAGTAAATATAGTTTTTAGTTTTTTAGTGTTTATACATAGATTTTAATTAGGTTTCACAAGTTTTAACTTTCCCGGAACCTTAGCTGCATCTTATTAGTATTTTTATTTTTGATCTGTGCATTTTTTAGTTTTACTTTGTATATATTTTATATGCTTAAATAAATAAATAAATAAAAAATAAATAAATAAATAGAAGAAAAAATTCAGTATGTTATTATTAAATGAACGCATCAAAGTATAAGAATATTTTATATTTATTTCTATTGCAATATTTTAATAATATAATTTATTGAAATTTGCATGGCGTATTTATTTATTCACATCTGGTAATAATAGACACTCGAGATATTCTTTGATGTGTAAATTCGATCAGGTAATTTAGCCGACTAATTTTAGATCCAAAAAGATTTATTTGTAATTTTATCCGTCATTCAGATTCAGAGTATACAAATAAATATGATTGATATTTGGAAAAAAAAGAATGGTTTTTCATAACGAATCATTTTATTATATCATTATAATATATGTAATAATATTGCTCAATAATTAGACTTTGAATTTCATAAATATATTATTTGTTTAAATTAACACTTTTAATATTATTATTCAAACAAGTTAGTCACAAGGACTGTCACTCCATTCTAGCTGCAGATAGAGCACTAATGACTCTGCCCTTCAAACGCTACAAACTACTCGTATATCAGATGCTAGGATGATACACGAAACACTTCAGAGGATAGAAGGCACTAGTTCACGTGACTAGTGCATGAAAGCAGAATAATAATTATTGTCGCATAATTTTGCTTATAATTTTAAATGACTAAGTTGGTGCTTACTTCTAAAAGATTTTAATTTAACAAAACATTTGTTAGCATCCATTTTCAAAGTACAATTAAGGAGTGTCCGTAAAAGTCCTCTATAATGAAATAATCCTGTATAGTGAATGTAGAGTCAAGTCCTGAGTGTCGAAAAAGCCTCTATAATGAACAAATTTTCTTTAGTCTTCCATAAATGACTTTAGTTTCTAACACTGATGGCAAAGCATGGCAGACTGAAGAAAATTTGTCCACTATAGAGGTTTTTTCGACACTCAGGACTTTGACTCTACATTCACTATACAGGATTTCATTATAGAGAAGTTCTACTGTAATGGAAATGTTGTTCTGTTTATTTAATTTCCGTTCGGTCTCATCGACTGCATTGATTTACCGTAACAAAAATGATATGCAGTTCTTGCATTAAACACTGCGAAGAGAAATAATAATATCTGTTTATATTATTGTAGAAATACCGCTATTATTAAAACATTAAATTTATTCTTAATTTTATAAATTTTGACAAAAATGTTAATAAAATATTGATACTAATGTTATAGTTCATTGAACTTTGAATTATAATATCGATATATTCATTACCAAAATGAAGTAAATAAATTCATTCTTACAATTCCGATATAACCTATATAAACAATGCTCTGCTAATTAATTTATAATATATAGCATAGATAATTAACGTCGCCCGATTCTGGAATCAATTTTCTGATTAAACACAATCATCATTGAATCTGTATATATTGTTTTTTTACATTATTAATTAGTTTTGAGTACTCTAACATCTTCATTAGAATCACAGTACTCGGTAAGTGCAGGGTGTTAACTGCTTATCATTCAATAAACCGGTTTTCATACTCAGTTCAAGAGAATAAACATTACAAAATGAACGATAAAGAGTTAACATAGGACACGATGTCCAATTAGATATTTGGACAGTGTCATGACCTGTCAGTTTCAAATTTCCGAGTCCTGTAGGTAAAGATATGATACTAAAGTGAAACTCATAGCCATTTCATATCACGTGTGTAATAGATAGTTTTCTATGATTAAAATATTAGAAAACTATAGTCATTGAGGGATAACTATTGCAAAATTTCTTAATAAATTAAACAGGTTCTAGGACAACTCGTCGCCGGGCAATTCGCCAACGGACAACTCGCCGCAAACAATTCGCCGTGAGGACAACTCTCCGCCAGGACAACTCGTCACTTGATTTATGGTATACCGGCATTTACATCATATATTTATATCTAAAAATATAAATTTTAACAAGAATTAATTCCTTTACGCTCAAGACTGACGTAAACCAGTAGTTGACCAGTTTCATTATTTCAATTTATTACTTTTTTTTGTTGTCATTTTTTCTCTGTTAGAATACTTCAGAACACAAAACTATTAGAGCTATTAATTTAAATTTAGTAGAGGGTTTAACGACTGCTTCGAAACGAAGAGCCTTGTAGTTCACGTCAAAACTAAATTAAATACAAGGGACAGGAAAAAGAAGTCCGAAAGTGAAGTGGCTCCTTGAACAAAAGCACCAACCACCAGTCCGTTACAATGACCATGGATGCAGCAAAGCTACCTCGTGTATGTGATCACTTACCAAGGAATGTAATGAAAAGGGATAGAAGCACCGATGACTTCACTCACGAATAGAAGAGGAAAATGAAGAGGTGATGGTAAATAAAACTTAATAGCTTACCTAACACAAAAATCTAAGAGCACGTAGTTAAATAACCTTTTATTTGCACTGATGTACTAGTTTTAATCTGATGTCATTAAACGTACTGAGAAGACACCTAAACTTGTTTGCTTTCCAATAGTGCATATATTTTTAGCAAAATACTTTCTAATAGAACGAAGTAACACGCACTATGTATATAATAGTTTAGATTATTTGTTATTAAAAAATATATTTCATTTATCTTTTGAAATGGAAATGAAATTACATTATCAAAAAAAGGCTACGGAAATTAGATAATTTAGTTACAACACACAGTTTAAATTTATAATATTTTTTATATATGAATGATACACACGGTGGTAAAGCATAAATCACACGGCGAATTGTCCTCACGGCGAAATGTCCGCTGCAAATTGTCCGGCGGTGAGTTGTCCGGTCACCAATTTAAACATACTTAATTACTCGAGTGGTCGATAACTCAGAACTTCATAACTGAGGACCTTTACTGTACAATAACATACAGAACTCTTGCAAATTTCCGTTTCAAAACTGTTTTTGCTGCCATCTAGGTTTGAAAGCTGCACCTTATTGTAATGTATGCAATATCTTTGCTATACATTCAGAGTAAAGAGACGCTATATTATATAAAATATTATATATTATTTGAATAATGATTGTTCTCTTTCAGCTTAAAAACATTTAACGGATATCAGACATGAAAGAATTTTTCAGTTGATAGAGGTTGAACAAATGAAATTTTCGTTTGTCAACATTAACCATCTCCTATGATTGAAATATACAACTATCTTAAAATATACATATATATGTTGCACTATAACGGATATCAGTTGCACTATAACAGACATGTTGCACTATAACGAATATCAGTTTCACTATAACGGATATCAGTTGCACTATAACGGGCATGTTGCACTATAACGAATATCCGTTGCACTATAACAGATATCAGTTGCACTATAACGAATATCAGTTGCACTATAACGGACATCAGTTGCACTATAACAGATATCAATTACACTATAACAGATATCAATTGCACTATAACGGGACATGTTTCACTATAACAGATATCAGTTGCACTATAACAGGTATCAGTTGCACTATAACGGTCATGTTTCACTATAACAGATATCAGTTGCACTATAACGAATATCAGTTGCACTATAACGGACATGTTTCACTATAACGAATATCAGTTTCACTATAACTATAATATCAGTTGCACTATAACGAATATCAGTTGCACTATAACGAATATCAGTTGCACTATAACTAATATCAGTTGCATTATAACGAATATCAGTTTCACTATAACTAATATCAGTTGCACTATAACGAATATCAGTTGCACTATAACGAATATCAGTTTCACTATATGGAATATCAGTTTCACTATAACGAATATCAGTTTAACTATAACGAATATCAGTTGCACTATAACGAATATCAGTTGCACTATAACGAATATCAGTTTCACTATATGGAATATCAGTTGCACTATAACTAATATCAGTTGCACTATAACGAATATCAGTTTCACTATAACTAATATCAGTTGCACTATAACGAATATCAGTTCCACTATAACGAATATCAGTTTCACTATATGGAATATCAGTTTCACTATAACGAATATCAGTTTCACTATAACGAATATCAGTTGCACTATAACGAATATCAGTTGCACTATAACGAATATCAGTTTCACTATATGGAATATCAGTTGCACTATAACGAATATCAGTTGCACTATAACGAATATCAGTTGCACTATAACGAATAACAGTTGCACTATAACGAATATCAGTTTCACTATAACGAATATCAGTTTCACTATAACGAATATCAGTTGCACTATAACGAATATCAGTTGCACTATAACGAATATCAGTTTCACTATATGGAATATCAGTTGCACTATAACGAATATCAGTTGCACTATAACGAATATCAGTTGCACTATAACGAATATCAGTTGCACTATAACGAATATCAGTTTCACTATATGGAATATCAGTTTCACTATAACGAATATCAGTTTCACTATAACGAATATCAGTTGCACTATAACGAATATCAGTTGCACTATAACGAATATCAGTTTCACTATATGGAATATCAGTTTCACTATAACGAATATCAGTTTAACTATAACGAATATCAGTTGCACTATAACGAATATCAGTTGCACTATAACGAATATCAGTTTCACTATATGGAATATCAGTTGCACTATAACTAATATCAGTTGCACTATAACGAATATCAGTTTCACTATAACTAATATCAGTTGCACTATAACGAATATCAGTTCCACTATAACGAATATCAGTTTCACTATATGGAATATCAGTTTCACTATAACTAATATCAGTTGCACTATAACGAATATCAGTTGCACTATAACGAATATCAGTTTCACTATAACTAATATCAGTTGCACTATAACGAATATCAGTTGCACTATAACGAATATCAGTTTCACTATAACGAATATCAGTTGCACTATAACGAATATCAGTTGCACTATAACGAATATCAGTTGCACTATAACGAATATCAGTTGCACTATAACGAATATCAGCTGCACTATAACGAATATCAGTTGCACTATAACGAATATCAGTTTCACTATATGGAATATCAGTTGCACTATAACGAATATCAGTTGCACTATAACGAATATCAGTTGCACTATAACGAATATCAGTTCCACTATAACGAATATCAGTTTCACTATATGGAATATCAGTTTCACTATAACGAGAATCAGTTTCACTATAACGAATATCAGTTGCACTATAACGAATATCAGTTGCACTATAACGAATATCAGTTTCACTATATGGAATATCAGTTGCACTATAACGAATATCAGTTGCACTATAACGAATATCAGTTGCACTATAACGAATAACAGTTGCACTATAACGAATATCAGTTGCACTATAACGAATATCAGTTTCACTATATGGAATATCAGTTGCACTATAACGAATATCAGTTGCACTATAACGAATATCAGTTGCACTATAACGAATATCAGTTGCACTATAACGAATATCAGTTGCACTATAACGAATATCAGTTTCACTATATGGAATATCAGTTTCACTATAACGAATATCAGTTTCACTATAACGAATATCAGTTGCACTATAACGAATATCAGTTGCACTATAACGAATATCAGTTTCACTATATGGAATATCAGTTGCACTATAACTAATATCAGTTGCACTATAACGAATATCAGTTTCACTATAACTAATATCAGTTGCACTATAACGAATATCAGTTGCACTATAACGAATATCAGTTTCACTATATGGAATATCAGTTTCACTATAACGAATATCAGTTTCACTATAACGAATATCAGTTGCACTATAACGAATATCAGTTGCACTATAACGAATATCAGTTTCACTATATGGAATATCAGTTGCACTATAACTAATATCAGTTGCACTATAACGAATATCAGTTTCACTATAACTAATATCAGTTGCACTATAACGAATATCAGTTCCACTATAACGAATATCAGTTTCACTATATGGAATATCAGTTTCACTATAACGAATATCAGTTTCACTATAACGAATATCAGTTGCACTATAACGAATATCAGTTGCACTATAACGAATATCAGTTTCACTATATGGAATATCAGTTGCACTATAACGAATATCAGTTGCACTATAACGAATATCAGTTGCACTATAACGAATAACAGTTGCACTATAACGAATATCAGTTTCACTATAACGAATATCAGTTTCACTATAACGAATATCAGTTGCACTATAACGAATATCAGTTGCACTATAACGAATATCAGTTGCACTATAACGAATATCAGTTTCACTATATGGAATATCAGTTGCACTATAACTAATATCAGTTGCACTATAACGAATATCAGTTTCACTATAACTAATATCAGTTGCACTATAACGAATATCAGTTCCACTATAACGAATATCAGTTTCACTATATGGAATATCAGTTTCACTATAACGAATATCAGTTTCACTATAACGAATATCAGTTGCACTATAACGAATATCAGTTGCACTATAACGAATATCAGTTTCACTATATGGAATATCAGTTGCACTATAACGAATATCAGTTGCACTATAACGAATATCAGTTGCACTATAACGAATAACAGTTTCACTATATGGAATATCAGTTTCACTATAACGAATATCAGTTTCACTATAACGAATATCAGTTGCACTATAACGAATATCAGTTGCACTATAACGAATATCAGTTTCACTATATGGAATATCAGTTTCACTATAACGAATATCAGTTTAACTATAACGAATATCAGTTGCACTATAACGAATATCAGTTGCACTATAACGAATATCAGTTTCACTATATGGAATATCAGTTGCACTATAACTAATATCAGTTGCACTATAACGAATATCAGTTTCACTATAACTAATATCAGTTGCACTATAACGAATATCAGTTCCACTATAACGAATATCAGTTTCACTATATGGAATATCAGTTTCACTATAACTAATATCAGTTGCACTATAACGAATATCAGTTGCACTATAACGAATATCAGTTTCACTATAACTAATATCAGTTGCACTATAACGAATATCAGTTGCACTATAACGAATATCAGTTTCACTATAACGAATATCAGTTGCACTATAACGAATATCAGTTGCACTATAACGAATATCAGTTGCACTATAACGAATATCAGTTGCACTATAACGAATATCAGCTGCACTATAACGAATATCAGTTGCACTATAACGAATATCAGTTTCACTATATGGAATATCAGTTGCACTATAACGAATATCAGTTTCACTATAACGAATATCAGTTGCACTATAACGAATATCAGTTGCACTATAACGAATATCAGTTTCACTATATGGAATATCAGTTTCACTATAACGAATATCAGTTTAACTATAACGAATATCAGTTGCACTATAACGAATATCAGTTGCACTATAACGAATATCAGTTTCACTATATGGAATATCAGTTGCACTATAACTAATATCAGTTGCACTATAACGAATATCAGTTTCACTATAACTAATATCAGTTGCACTATAACGAATATCAGTTCCACTATAACGAATATCAGTTTCACTATATGGAATATCAGTTTCACTATAACTAATATCAGTTGCACTAGAACGAATATCAGTTGCACTATAACGAATATCAGTTTCACTATAACTAATATCAGTTGCACTATAACGAATATCAGTTGCACTATAACGAATATCAGTTTCACTATAACGAATATCAGTTGCACTATAACGAATATCAGTTGCACTATAACGAATATCAGTTGCACTATAACGAATATCAGTTGCACTATAACGAATATCAGCTGCACTATAACGAATATCAGTTGCACTATAACGAATATCAGTTTCACTATATGGAATATCAGTTGCACTATAACGAATATCAGTTGCACTATAACGAATATCAGTTGCACTATAACGAATATCAGTTCCACTATAACGAATATCAGTTTCACTATATGGAATATCAGTTTCACTATAACGAATATCAGTTTCACTATAACGAATATCAGTTGCACTATAACGAATATCAGTTGCACTATAACGAATATCAGTTTCACTATATGGAATATCAGTTGCACTATAACGAATATCAGTTGCACTATAACGAATATCAGTTGCACTATAACGAATAACAGTTGCACTATAACGAATATCAGTTGCACTATAACGAATATCAGTTTCACTATATGGAATATCAGTTGCACTATAACGAATATCAGTTGCACTATAACGAATATCAGTTGCACTATAACGAATATCAGTTGCACTTTAACGAATATCAGTTGCACTATAACGAATATCAGTTTCACTATATGGAATATCAGTTTCACTATAACGAATATCAGTTTCACTATAACGAATATCAGTTGCACTATAACGAATATCAGTTGCACTATAACGAATATCAGTTTCACTATATGGAATATCAGTTGCACTATAACTAATATCAGTTGCACTATAACGAATATCAGTTTCACTATAACTAATATCAGTTGCACTATAACGAATATCAGTTGCACTATAACGAATATCAGTTTCACTATATGGAATATCAGTTTCACTATAACGAATATCAGTTTCACTATAACGAATATCAGTTGCACTATAACGAATATCAGTTGCACTATAACGAATATCAGTTTCACTATATGGAATATCAGTTGCACTATAACTAATATCAGTTGCACTATAACGAATATCAGTTTCACTATAACTAATATCAGTTGCACTATAACGAATATCAGTTCCACTATAACGAATATCAGTTTCACTATATGGAATATCAGTTTCACTATAACGAATATCAGTTTCACTATAACGAATATCAGTTGCACTATAACGAATATCAGTTGCACTATAACGAATATCAGTTTCACTATATGGAATATCAGTTGCACTATAACGAATATCAGTTGCACTATAACGAATATCAGTTGCACTATAACGAATAACAGTTGCACTATAACGAATATCAGTTTCACTATAACGAATATCAGTTTCACTATAACGAATATCAGTTGCACTATAACGAATATCAGTTGCACTATAACGAATATCAGTTTCACTATATGGAATATCAGTTGCACTATAACGAATATCAGTTGCACTATAACGAATATCAGTTGCACTATAACGAATATCAGTTGCACTATAACGAATATCAGTTTCACTATATGGAATATCAGTTTCACTATAACGAATATCAGTTTCACTATAACGAATATCAGTTGCACTATAACGAATATCAGTTGCACTATAACGAATATCAGTTTCACTATATGGAATATCAGTTTCACTATAACGAATATCAGTTTAACTATAACGAATATCAGTTGCACTATAACGAATATCAGTTGCACTATAACGAATATCAGTTTCACTATATGGAATATCAGTTGCACTATAACTAATATCAGTTGCACTATAACGAATATCAGTTTCACTATAACTAATATCAGTTGCACTATAACGAATATCAGTTCCACTATAACGAATATCAGTTTCACTATATGGAATATCAGTTTCACTATAACTAATATCAGTTGCACTATAACGAATATCAGTTGCACTATAACGAATATCAGTTTCACTATAACTAATATCAGTTGCACTATAACGAATATCAGTTGCACTATAACGAATATCAGTTTCACTATAACGAATATCAGTTGCACTATAACGAATATCAGTTGCACTATAACGAATATCAGTTGCACTATAACGAATATCAGTTGCACTATAACGAATATCAGCTGCACTATAACGAATATCAGTTGCACTATAACGAATATCAGTTTCACTATATGGAATATCAGTTGCACTATAACGAATATCAGTTGCACTATAACGAATATCAGTTGCACTATAACGAATATCAGTTCCACTATAACGAATATCAGTTTCACTATATGGAATATCAGTTTCACTATAACGAATATCAGTTTCACTATAACGAATATCAGTTGCACTATAACGAATATCAGTTGCACTATAACGAATATCAGTTTCACTATATGGAATATCAGTTGCACTATAACGAATATCAGTTGCACTATAACGAATATCAGTTGCACTATAACGAATAACAGTTGCACTATAACGAATATCAGTTGCACTATAACGAATATCAGTTTCACTATATGGAATATCAGTTGCACTATAACGAATATCAGTTGCACTATAACGAATATCAGTTGCACTATAACGAATATCAGTTGCACTATAACGAATATCAGTTGCACTATAACGAATATCAGTTTCACTATATGGAATATCAGTTTCACTATAACGAATATCAGTTTCACTATAACGAATATCAGTTGCACTATAACGAATATCAGTTGCACTATAACGAATATCAGTTTCACTATATGGAATATCAGTTGCACTATAACTAATATCAGTTGCACTATAACGAATATCAGTTTCACTATAACTAATATCAGTTGCACTATAACGAATATCAGTTGCACTATAACGAATATCAGTTTCACTATATGGAATATCAGTTTCACTATAACGAATATCAGTTTCACTATAACGAATATCAGTTGCACTATAACGAATATCAGTTGCACTATAACGAATATCAGTTTCACTATATGGAATATCAGTTGCACTATAACTAATATCAGTTGCACTATAACGAATATCAGTTTCACTATAACTAATATCAGTTGCACTATAACGAATATCAGTTGCACTATAACGAATATCAGTTGCACTATAACGAATAACAGTTGCACTATAACGAATATCAGTTGCACTATAACGAATAACAGTTTCACTATAACGAATATCAGTTGCACTATAACGAATATCAGTTGCACTATAACGAATATCAGTTTCACTATATGGAATATCAGTTGCACTATAACTAATATCAGTTGCACTATAACGAATATCAGTTTCACTATAACTAATATCAGTTGCACTATAACGAATATCAGTTGCACTATAACGAATATCAGTTGCACTATAACGAATAACAGTTGCACTATAACGAATATCAGTTTCACTATATGGAATATCAGTTGCACTATAACTAATATCAGTTGCACTATAACGAATATCAGTTTCACTATAACTAATATCAGTTGCACTATAACGAATATCAGTTTCACTATAACGAATATCAGTTTCACTATAACGAATATCAGTTGCACTATAACGAATATCAGTTGCACTATAACGAATATCAGTTGCACTATAACGAATATCAGTTGCACTATAACGAATATCAGCTGCACTATAACGAATATCAGTTTCACTATATGGAATATCAGTTGCACTATAACGAATATCAGTTGCACTATAACGAATATCAGTTGCACTATAACGAATATCAGTTGCACTATAACGAATATCAGCTGCACTATAACGAATATCAGTTGCACTATAACGAATATCAGTTTCACTATATGGAATATCAGTTGCACTATAACGAATATCAGTTGCACTATAACGAATATCAGTTTCACTATAACTAATATCAGTTGCACTATAACGAATATCAGTTGCACTATAACGAATATCAGTTTCACTATAACGAATATCAGTTGCACTATAACGAATATCAGTTGCACTATAACGAATATCAGTTGCACTATAACGAATATCAGTTGCACTATAACGAATATCAGCTGCACTATAACGAATATCAGTTGCACTATAACGAATATCAGTTTCACTATATGGAATATCAGTTGCACTATAACGAATATCAGTTGCACTATAACGAATATCAGTTGCACTATAACGAATATCAGTTCCACTATAACGAATATCAGTTTCACTATATGGAATATCAGTTTCACTATAACGAATATCAGTTTCACTATAACGAATATCAGTTGCACTATAACGAATATCAGTTGCACTATAACGAATATCAGTTTCACTATATGGAATATCAGTTGCACTATAACGAATATCAGTTGCACTATAACGAATATCAGTTGCACTATAACGAATAACAGTTGCACTATAACGAATATCAGTTTCACTATAACGAATATCAGTTTCACTATAACGAATATCAGTTGCACTATAACGAATATCAGTTGCACTATAACGAATATCAGTTTCACTATATGGAATATCAGTTGCACTATAACGAATATCAGTTGCACTATAACGAATATCAGTTGCACTATAACGAATATCAGTTGCACTATAACGAATATCAGCTGCACTATAACGAATATCAGTTGCACTATAACGAATATCAGTTTCACTATATGGAATATCAGTTGCACTATAACGAATATCAGTTGCACTATAACGAATATCAGTTTCACTATATGGAATATCAGTTGCACTATAACGAATATCAGTTGCACTATAACGAATATCATTTGCACTATAACGAATATCAGTTGCACTATAACGAATATCAGTTGCACTATAACGAATATCAGTTTCACTATATGGAATATCAGTTTCACTATAACGAATATCAGTTTCACTATAACGAATATCAGTTGCACTATAACGAATATCAGTTGCACTATAACGAATATCAGTTTCACTATATGGAATATCAGTTGCACTATAACTAATATCAGTTGCACTATAACGAATATCAGTTTCACTATGACTAATATCAGTTGCACTATAACGAATATCAGTTGCACTATAACGAATATCAGTTTCACTATATGGAATATCAGTTTCACTATAACGAATATCAGTTTCACTATAACGAATATCAGTTGCACTATAACGAATATCAGTTGCACTATAACGAATATCAGTTTCACTATATGGAATATCAGTTGCACTATAACTAATATCAGTTGCACTATAACGAATATCAGTTTCACTATAACTAATATCAGTTGCACTATAACGAATATCAGTTGCACTATAACGAATATCAGTTGCACTATAACGAATAACAGTTGCACTATAACGAATATCAGTTTCACTATATGGAATATCAGTTGCACTATAACTAATATCAGTTGCACTATAACGAATATCAGTTGCACTATAACTAATATCAGTTGCACTATAACGAATATCAGTTTCACTATAACTAATATCAGTTGCACTATAACGAATATCAGTTGCACTATAACGAATATCAGTTGCACTATAACGAATAACAGTTGCACTATAACGAATATCAGTTTCACTATATGGAATATCAGTTGCACTATAACTAATATCAGTTGCACTATAACGAATATCAGTTTCACTATAACTAATATCAGTTGCACTATAACGAATATCAGTTTCACTATAACGAATATCAGTTTCACTATAACGAATATCAGTTGCACTATAACGAATATCAGTTGCACTATAACGAATATCAGTTGCACTATAACGAATATCAGTTGCACTATAACGAATATCAGCTGCACTATAACGAATATCAGTTTCACTATATGGAATATCAGTTGCACTATAACGAATATCAGTTGCACTATAACGAATATCAGTTGCACTATAACGAATATCAGTTGCACTATAACGAATATCAGCTGCACTATAACGAATATCAGTTGCACTATAACGAATATCAGTTTCACTATATGGAATATCAGTTGCACTATAACGAATATCAGTTGCACTATAACGAATATCAGTTTCACTATAACTAATATCAGTTGCACTATAACGAATATCAGTTGCACTATAACGAATATCAGTTTCACTATAACGAATATCAGTTGCACTATAACGAATATCAGTTGCACTATAACGAATATCAGTTGCACTATAACGAATATCAGTTGCACTATAACGAATATCAGCTGCACTATAACGAATATCAGTTGCACTATAACGAATATCAGTTTCACTATATGGAATATCAGTTGCACTATAACGAATATCAGTTGCACTATAACGAATATCAGTTTCACTATAACTAATATCAGTTGCACTATAACGAATATCAGTTGCACTATAACGAATATCAGTTTCACTATAACGAATATCAGTTGCACTATAACGAATATCAGTTGCACTATAACGAATATCAGTTTCACTATAACTAATATCAGTTGCACTATAACGAATATCATTTGCACTATAACGAATATCAGTTTCACTATAACGAATATCAGTTTCACTATAACGAATATCAGTTGCACTATAACGAATATCAGTTGCACTATAACGAATATCAGTTGCACTATATGGAATATCAGTTGCACTATAACGAATATCAGTTGCACTATAACGAATAACAGTTGCACTATAACGAATATCAGTTGCACTATAACGAATATCAGTTGCACTATAACGAATAACAGTTGCACTGTAACGAATATCAGTTGCACTATAACGAATATCAGTTGCACTATAACGAATATCAGTTTCACTATAACGAATATCAGTTTCACTATAACGAATATCAGTTGCACTATATGGAATATCAGTTGCACTATAACGAATATCAGTTGCACTATATGGAATTTCAGTTGCACTATATGGAATTTCAGTTGCACTATAACGAATATCAGTTGCACTATAACGAATATCAGTTGCACTATATGGAATATCAGTTGCACTATAACGAATATCAGTTGCACTATAACGAATATCAGTTTCACTATAACGAATATCAGTTGCACTATAACGAATATCAGTTTCACTATAACGAATATCAGTTGCACTATAACGAATATCAGTTGCACTATAACGAATATCAGTTGCACTATATGGAATATCAGTTGCACTATAACGAATATCAGTTGCACTATATGGAATATCAGTTGCACTATAACGAATATCAGTTGCACTATAACGGACATGTTGCACTATAACAGACTTGTTGCACTATAACAGACATGTTGCACTATAACGGACATGTTGCACTATAACGGACATGTTGCACTATAACAGACATGTTGCACTATAACGGACATGTTGCACTATAACAGACATGTTGCACTATAACAGACATGTTGCACTATAACGGACATGTTGTACTATAACGGACATGTTGTACTATAACAGACATGTTGCACTATAACAGACATGTTGCACTATAACGGACATGTTGTACTATAACGGACATGTTGCACTATAACAGACATGTTGCACTATAACGGACATGTTGCACTATAACGGACATGTTGCACTATATTGTGTTCAATCACAATATTAGGCGGTGTGCAGTTGCATGTGCATTCACCACACATTCCTCTGCCTCTCTTTCTCTCTCTCTCTCTCGCCTCCGCACTATCTACAAGAAAGTCACTCTGAATACTAAACAGCGGAACTGATTGGTGTAAGAGCCACATCAGCATACGGTGGGACTTGCAATACATTTTGATAGCACAACAACACATATCATTAACCTTAATCTACAAAATGACATAAATAACAATGTTGTTGAATTATATCTAATCATTCAATCACAATAATCTTATCGGAATATATATCATTAACCTTAATCCACAAAATGACATAAATAATAATCCTATTTGTTGAATTCTATCAGATCATTCCGATAATTCCCTCCCTGGTACGTACGCCCTAACACATCACACAATGAGCAAATAGACAGATCACAGGATGGAGGTCTCACAGTGATTAATTGCTGCCAAACAGCCATTATTTTGAACTCACGCAATGAATCACTTGTATATTTACCAACGGAATTCCTTCCCTTGTTTGGTATGCAGTTTGAAAATTAGTCTCAAGTTTTGTGATATAAAGCTGAAATATTTATTGTAAATAAAATCTGAATGATCTTGCAAGATCTTTGAATTACAAAACACATTTATTTACTGTTTAATTCCTCAAATTAGTACTTGTAATGTAACACTGCTTGAGAATTGTGAAGCAATGAAAGCACGTCTCGCAATAACAATTCATTGATAGAAGGTTGTCACAACCTTACTCGAGTGAACTTCAAATGTTATTTAAAACATGTTGTCAATACGAACCAGATCGTGCGATAGATTAAAATACAACTATCGAACAAAACTCAATAGGAAGCATGAAACTTACAGTTCAGAATTTTATTCAAAAAAAGAGGCGACGTAAAATGAAATATAGTATAACTCATATCGAAATTGTGGTGGGTCCACGTAGAAGCTAGATTTAGTTGAACCTTTTTAGTCTTCATTTTCGGTGGTCAGTCTAAACTTTGTTTCTGGAAGTTATGATATCGATTTGTTTGAAATGGAAGATTATAGAACTAATTTCCAAAAGAGGTATAAATATATTGCAAGAGACATTCCTCCTTACCTGCAACCTCAACTAACTATCTCATGTTCTTCCTAATGATATCCCTGTCGTTTCATTTGCAGGGATCATCATTTACAGCCCTATTCTTCCTGTAACTATCAATTTCGCCACCTCAAACGACATATCCAGACAGTATTGATATCTTTTGGAGCTTTAAGGATCACACTCCAAGATGTGAATGTCTGTTGTGCTTTCATGAAGTGTAATTATTGACTGTATTGTAATGTGTTCCTCCATGGATCCTACAGTCCGTGAAGACATACCAGAGAATTACACCCTTGTGATGAAGACATATCAGAGCATATACTCCTTTGTGTTGAAGACATACTAGAGAATATACTCCTTTGTGGTGAAGACATACCAGAGCATATACTCCTTTGTGGTGAAGACATACCAGAGCATATACTCCCTTGTGGTGAAGACATACCAGAGCATATACTCCCTTGTGGTGAAGACATACCAGAGCATATACTCCCTTGTGGTGAAGACATACCAGAGCATATACTCCCTTGTGGTGAAGACATACCAGAACATATACTCCCTTGTGAAGAAGACATACCAAGCATATACTTCCTTGTGGTGAAGACGGTTCTAGGACAACTGCCACCTGCGGATAAAATTGCCACCCCCGGACAATTGCCACCCAAATAATTGGCGATAAAATATGTATATTATTGTTGTACGATTAATTATTATATACATTATAAGATAAAAAAAAATATTATTATTCGGTTTCTGAATGTGCTTTTTATATCTTATATTTTTTAAATCTTATGCTATTGAATACTTTATACCACTTCTTTAGAACGATCCAAAACTGTTTAATTCCTTTCGTCTATAACATTTTCAGGATTTATGCTTTTAAAAACATATTGTCACAACCCTAATTATATTGTCAGGACCCTTAACTTGTAAATTATAATACTTTTTAAATTAATTAACTTTTTCACAGATTATTGGTTAATTTGAAACTGAACTTATCACATATAGGTCTGTACGGAATGACTGCTTATATGCCAATGAGCATCTCAACTCATAGATATCCTAGAATATGGATATTTGTTTATTAATGATAGTATTGATAAAGGAAGATATTTTTAATTTATTAAGGACATGGTCAATAATTGAATAATGGAAATAATTCATATAAAAACAACATATAATTCATTATAATAACTATGTGAATAATTAATTTTATTAAAAAATTAAATGTGGAATTAAATTTTCTATCTTATAATGTATACAATTAATAATTAATCGTACAAAAATAATATACATATTTTATCACCATTTTTAAAGTTAAGAGGTCTGATAATAATTATTTGGGTGACAATTGTCCGGGTGGCAATTGTCCGGGGGTGGCAATTGTCCGGTCACGGGTGAAGACATACTAGAGCATATACTCCAGAACCTACTACCGATACTGACACACTGACACAGTCACATTGATACTGACACACTGATACCGTCACACTGATACTGACACACTGATACTGACACACTGATACCGTCACATTGATACCGTCACATTGATACTGACACACTGATGCTGACACACTGAAACTGACACACTGACACAGTCCCATTGATACTGTCACACTGACACAGTCACATTGATACTGTCACACTGATACTGACACACTGATACTGACACACTGAAACTGACACACCGACACAGTCACATTGATACTGTCACACTGACACAGTCACATTGATACTGTCACACTGATACTGACACACTGATACTGACACACTGATACTGACACACTGACACTGACACACTGATACTGACACACTGATACTGACACACTGGTACTGACACACTGACACTGACACACTAATACTGACACACTGATACTGACACACTGATACCGTCACACTGATACTGACACACTGACACTGACACACTGATACTGACACACTAATACTGACACACTGATATTGACACACTGAAACTGTCACTTCAGTCTATTTCTCTTCTAATCATTGTGAGTCTTCACTCTAATTGAGCGAATCATTTAGAAGCTAACAATGCGACTGAGAAGTGACAACAGGCTGCCATTGGCGATACAACCTACTGGAATTAGTACCAATGCAGACACTAATGAGGCGACTGACAATAATGGTAATATCGATAGGAATATTCCGACTCAATATGAAACAATGAAGTTGTTAATCTTTAGCAGCCGTTTCTACAGAAGATTGCTAATATGAAGTTTACACATGTTAGTTAGTTTCAATTCAATATATTTCTAAATCTATCATTTCAGTGATTTTTCTGAAGTATTTTTTTATATTCTTATTTAAATCAGAGTTAAGAAAATTATATAAATATGTAGAGTTAATTATTTATTTAATACAATCGAGTAACAATCATTGTTAGAAGATATATTTTTAATTATCATATTATTCTATTGATTCAAAATTATTTTATATTCTATTATAAAATAATTGCATTCTTCATCTTTTAAGTTCGTTCCTTGCGATTCCTTAATTCCAATACTTATTTATTATTATTTTAATTCCTATATTTATTTCCAGAGTTTCAATTTAAAATATATATGCACTAACTGACCATTATAGATGAATATGAAAATTATTTGTTCGAAATACTGGTTCTGTAACTTTTTCACTGATAGGTTATGTTACGAATTATCGGTCAGTACTTCATCTTCGGTCATATAAGAGAAAAACGATATTAAATTATTATTATTACACAGTGCTATAATATCTGCTAATTCTGCAAACCCGGGTTACCTAGGTACTTTGAGTACCTATAGGTAACCCGGGTTTGCAGAAGTAGTAGATAACACTGTGTAATAATAACAATATATATATCATTTTCTTTTATATGTCCGATAATGTAGTACTGACCAGTAATTCGTAACTTACCCTATGCCCATTCTTCATTGAAACCGAAGTACTTAAAGTGGCTGTCAAAAAATAATAGAGTTTCGTTACATAATTTTTTTTCCTTCAACCAGCTTTATCTATTTGTTGACTGTAAAAAGTTTGGGCGAGAGACACATTAGTCAATGTATCTTTGAAAGCATATTAATCACTCAATTTGAAATTGCTACCAGTGCACTTTTGAGACCACCATCGAAAACTCTTCATGCGATTGGAATGAGTCCTCAAAAACGACTAATGACTTTCCCAGAAAGAGTCTGCAAAGTCACAGAGAAGTACATCACTGTCCAGATACGAATTTTAATGTAAAATTCATATACAAAGATCTATGGGTTTCAGAATTGGATACTAAATTGATTCTAGAAAATAGTTTAAAGAATTGGAAGTTGAGATGATAGGAATTAAATGTAAATAAATGCTAATTGTAACATTATATATAATTACATAAAAAGAAGTTAGGTATGTGGACGTTTATGCTTGTAAACGTATTTTATTTGTTTATGGAAAATTATCGAAATACTACATTATTCTATGACGCTTTCTTTTTCACATAAAGATTTATACATTATATTTACATTTCATTACAAAAGTGTTGTATAAGAACAATATACAAACTGATTATTTACAAAGTCTAAGTATCGAAGTCGTCAATCACTGCTAATGAAGTGGCAAGTTAGGGCAGTTTTGAGGTCTGTCTTAGCAACCTTTACCGACCGCTAATATATCAGCCACAGACAAATGTGTTGACTCAGAAGTAGAACTTTCCGACTGTTAGTTGAAATATAGCTAGAGCAGTGATAAATCGCACAAAACCTATCAATAAATGCTTGTTTGACTGCAGTTATAGCAGGGATATATGGATAATTCATGAGGAATCTATCATTCAAATGTGATTGATGTCTCTGGTGAATAGAAGAATTAATTCCCTGTTTGAAATTTTATAATCGCCAGGTCGTAAATTGAGTAGATTACAATATTTCAGAGGAATTGAGGGTAAAATTTACGAGGAATCAAAATCAAAAAGGGAAAATATTTAGTTCCGAATTCAAACCTGAACATTTTGTAAAAAAATAACTAGTAAGTAGCATGAAAGGTAAGTTTGGAATTGTCGGACAGTTCCATGTTTCACTATAATGTTTGAAAAACAGTTTAAATTTTATCTTAACTCGTATATAAATTTGTTTTTAATTTAAATAACGAGTTAAAATATCATGTAGATTTTTTTTTACATGATCTAAAAAGTGGAACTGTCCTATAATTCGTAACTAACCCTATATTTGTTTTTCTTGTGTATATTATTACTATCTTGAGAGACGTGAGCTAAGCATCTCTGGTGTGCATAATTTACAGTAATTGTTTATGCAAATAAGAAGGAGCAGCTTTGCTGTTAATGAATATAATTCAGCTGACTAAAATGGAAGAGAGTAATGTATTATCCTAAAAAATACTAAACAGTAATAAATACTGAACAGTAATAAATACTAAACAGTAATAAATACTGAACAGTAATAAATACTAAACAGTAATAAATACTAAATAGTAATAAATACTAAACAGTAATAAATACTAAACAGTAATAAATACTGAACAGTAATAAATACTGAACAGTAATAAATACTGAAGAGTAATAAATACTGAACAGTAATAAATACTGAAGAGTAATAAATACTAAACTGTAATAAATACTAAACAGTAATAAATACTGAACAGTAATAAATACTGAACAGTAATAAATACTGAACAGTAATAAATACTGAACAGTAATAAATACTGAACAGTAATAAATACTGAACAGTAATAAATACTGAACAGTAATAAATACTGAAGAGTAATAAATACTGAAGAGTAATAAATACTGAACAGTAATAAATACTAAACAGTAATAAATACTGAAGAGTAATAAATACTAAACAGTAATAAATACTAAACAGTAATAAATACTGAACAGTAATAAATACTAAACAGTAATAAATACTAAACAGTAATAAATACTAAACAGTAATAAATATTGAAGAGTAATAAATACTGAACAGTAATAAATACTGAAGAGTAATAAATACTGAACAGTAATAAATACTGAAGAGTAATAAATACTGAACAGTAATAAATACTGAAGAGTAATAAATACTAAACAGTAATAAATACTAAACAGTAATAAATACTGAACAGTAATAAATACTGAACAGTAATAAATACTGAACAGTAATAAATACTGAACAGTAATAAATACTGAACAGTAATAAATACTAAACAGTAATAAATACTGAACAGTAATAAATACTAAACAGTAATAAATACTGAACAGTAATAAATACTAAACAGTAATAAATACTAAACAGTAATAAATACTAAACAGTAATAAATACTAAACAGTAATAAATACTAAACAGTAATAAATACTGAACAGTAATAAATACTAAACAGTAATAAATACTAAACAGTAATAAATACTGAACAGTAATAAATACTAAACAGTAATAAATACTGAACAGTAATAAATACTGAACAGTAATAAATACTAAACAGTAATAAATACTAAACAGTAATAAATACTGAACAGTAATAAATACTGAACAGTAATAAATACTGAACAGTAATAAATACTAAACAGTAATAAATACTAAACAGTAATAAATACTGAACAGTAATAAATACTAAACAGTAATAAATACTGAAGAGTAATAAATACTGAACAGTAATAAATACTGAAGAGTAATAAATACTGGAGAGTAATAAATACTGAACAGTAATAAATACTAAACAGTAATAAATACTAAACAGTAATAAATACTGAACAGTAATAAATACTAAACAGTAATAAATACTGAACAGTAATAAATACTGAACAGTAATAAATACTAAACAGTAATAAATACTGAACAGTAATAAATACTTAACAGTAATAAATACTGAAGAGTAATAAATACTGAACAGTAATAAATACTGAAGAGTAACAAATACTGAAGAGTAATAAATACTGAACAGTAATAAATACTGAACAGTAATAAATACTGAACAGTAATAAATACTAAACAGTAATAAATACTGAACAGTAATAAATACTAAACAGTAATAAATACTGAAAAGTAATAAATACTGAACAGTAATAAATACTGAAGAGTAATAAATACTGAACAGTAATAAATACTGAAGAGTAATAAATACTGAAGAGTAATAAATACTGAACAGTAATAAATACTAAACAGTAATAAATACTGAACAGTAATAAATACTAAACAGTAATAAATACTGAACAGTAATAAATACTAAACAGTAATAAATACTAAACAGTAATAAATACTAAACAGTAATAAATACTGAACAGTAATAAATACTGAACAGTAATAAATACTAAACAGTAATAAATACTGAACAGTAATAAATACTGAACAGTAATAAATACTGAAGAGTAATAAATACTGAACAGTAATAAATACTGAAGAGTAATAAATACTGAAGAGTAATAAATACTGAAGAGTAATAAATACTAAACAGTAATAAATACTGAACAGTAATAAATACTAAACAGTAATAAATACTGAACAGTAATAAATACTAAACAGTAATAAATACTAAACAGTAATAAATACTAAACAGTAATAAATACTGAACAGTAATAAATACTGAACAGTAATAAATACTAAACAGTAATAAATACTGACCAGTAATAAATACTGAACAGTAATAAATACTAAACAGTAATAAATACTAAACAGTAATAAATACTGAACAGTAATAAATACTGAACAGTAATAAATACTAAACAGTAATAAATACTGAACAGTAATAAATACTGAACAGTAATAAATACTGAACAGTAATAAATACTAAACAGTAATAAATACTGAACAGTAATAAATACTAAACAGTAATAAATACTGAACAGTAATAAATACTAAACAGTAATAAATACTGAACAGTAATAAATACTAAACAGTAATAAATACTGAACAGTAATAAATACTAAACAGTAATAAATACTGAACAGTAATAAATACTGAACAGTAATAAATACTGAAGAGTAATAAATACTGAACAGTAATAAATACTGAAGAGTAATAAATACTGAAGAGTAATAAATACTGAACAGTAATAAATACTAAACAGTAATAAATACTGAACAGTAATAAATACTAAACAGTAATAAATACTGAACAGTAATAAATACTAAACAGTAATAAATACTGAAGAGTAATAAATACTGAACAGTAATAAATACTAAACAGTAATAAATACTGAACAGTAATAAATACTAAACAGTAATAAATACTGAACAGTAATAAATACTGAAGAGTAATAAATACTGAACATTAATAAATACTGAAGAGTAATAAATACTGAAGAGTAATAAATACTGAAGAGTAATAAATACTAAACAGTAATAAATACTGAACAGTAATAAATACTAAACAGTAATAAATACTGAACAGTAATAAATACTAAACAGTAATAAATACTGAACAGTAATAAATACTAAACAGTAATAAATACTGAACAGTAATAAATACTAAACAGTAATAAATACTGAACAGTAATAAATACTAAACAGTAATAAATACTGAACAGTAATAAATACTGAACAGTAATAAATACTGAAGAGTAATAAATACTGAACAGTAATAAATACTGAAGAGTAATAAATACTGAAGAGTAATAAATACTGAAGAGTAATAAATACTAAACAGTAATAAATACTGAAGAGTAATAAATACTAAACAGTAATAAATACTGAACAGTAATAAAT
This sequence comes from Caprella mutica, assembly GCA_947561585.1. Lineage (NCBI taxonomy): Eukaryota > Metazoa > Arthropoda > Malacostraca > Amphipoda > Caprellidae > Caprella > Caprella mutica. The sequence goes on from CANNZV010000595.1 coordinate 355,319, forward strand.
ACTGAACAGTAATAAATACTGAAGAGTAATAAATACTGAACAGTAATAAATACTGAAGAGTAATAAATACTGAAGAGTAATAAATACTGAACAGTAATAAATACTAAACAGTAATAAATACTGAAGAGTAATAAATACTAAACAGTAATAAATACTGAAGAGTAATAAATACTGAAGAGTAATAAATACTGAACAGTAATAAATACTGAAGAGTAATAAATACTGAACAGTAATAAATACTGAACGGTAATAAATACTAAACAGTAATAAATACTAAACAGTAATAAATACTGAACAGTAATAAATACTGAACAGTAATAAATACTGAAGAGTAATAAATACTGAACAGTAATAAATACTAAACAGTAATAAATACTAAACAGTAATAAATACTGAAGAGTAATAAATACTGAAGAGTAATAAATACTGAACAGTAATAAATACTGAACAGTAATAAATACTGAACAGTAATAAATACTGAAGAGTAATAAATACTGAAGAGTAATAAATACTGAACAGTAATAAATACTAAACAGTAATAAATACTGAAGAGTAATAAATACTGAACAGTAATAAATACTGAACAGTAATAAATACTGAAGAGTAATAAATACTGAACAGTAATAAATACTGAACAGTAATAAATACTGAAGAGTAATAAATACTGAAGAGTAATAAATACTGAACAGTAATAAATACTAAACAGTAATAAATACTGAAGAGTAATAAATACTAAACAGTAATAAATACTAAACAGTAATAAATACTGAACAGTAATAAATACTAAACAGTAATAAATACTAAACAGTAATAAATACTAAACAGTAATAAATATTGAAGAGTAATAAATACTGAACAGTAATAAATACTGAAGAGTAATAAATACTGAACAGTAATAAATACTGAAGAGTAATAAATACTGAACAGTAATAAATACTGAAGAGTAATAAATACTAAACAGTAATAAATACTAAACAGTAATAAATACTGAACAGTAATAAATACTGAACAGTAATAAATACTGAACAGTAATAAATACTGAACAGTAATAAATACTGAACAGTAATAAATACTGAACAGTAATAAATACTGAACAGTAATAAATACTGAACAGTAATAAATACTGAACAGTAATAAATACTAAACAGTAATAAATACTAAACAGTAATAAATACTGAACAGTAATAAATACTGAACAGTAATAAATACTGAACAGTAATAAATACTGAACAGTAATAAATACTGAACAGTAATAAATACTGAACAGTAATAAATACTGAACAGTAATAAATACTGAACAGTAATATATACTGAAGAGTAATAAATACTGAAGAGTAATAAATACTGAACAGTAATAAATACTAAACAGTAATAAATACTGAAGAGTAATAAATACTGAACAGTAATAAATACTGAACAGTAATAAATACTGAAGAGTAATAAATACTGAACAGTAATAAATACTGAAGAGTAATAAATACTGAACAGTAATAAATACTGAACAGTAATAAATACTGAAGAGTAATAAATACTGAAGAGTAATAAATACTGAACAGTAATAAATACTAAACAGTAATAAATACTGAAGAGTAATAAATACTAAACAGTAATAAATACTAAACAGTAATAAATACTGAACAGTAATAAATACTAAACAGTAATAAATACTAAACAGTAATAAATACTAAACAGTAATAAATACTGAAGAGTAATAAATACTGAACAGTAATAAATACTGAGCAGTAATAAATACTGAAGAGTAATAAATACTGAACAGTAATAAATACTGAAGAGTAATAAATACTGAACAGTAATAAATACTGAAGAGTAATAAATACTAAACTGTAATAAATACTAAACAGTAATAAATACTGAACAGTAATAAATACTGAACAGTAATAAATACTGAACAGTAATAAATACTGAACAGTAATAAATACTGAACAGTAATAAATACTGAACAGTAATAAATACTGAACAGTAATAAATACTGAAGAGTAATAAATACTAAACAGTAATAAATACTAAACAGTAATAAATACTGAACAGTAATAAATACTGAACAGTAATAAATACTGAACAGTAATAAATACTGAACAGTAATAAATACTGACCAGTAATAAATACTGAACAGTAATAAATACTGAACAGTAATAAATACTGAACAGTAATAAATACTAAACAGTAATAAATACTAAACAGTAATAAATACTAAACAGTAATAAATACTAAACAGTAATAAATACTGAACAGCTATCCTAATATATACTGAACAATAATAATAAATACAGAAATGTTAATAAAAATCAAACAGATTAAAGAATAAGTACTATACACAATTTCCAATTACAAAATACGATCGATTCAAATATGATATGACAACTAATGACCTATTAAGGTTATTAGTTTATATGATTCATGAATAATATTTTCCTGATTAAAATCCACAATTTATGTTATATTAACCAATTCATAACACCCACTGAAAAAGTTATGATGGAGCCATAGAATATTATAAAAAATAACCTATTAGACGTTACCAACAAATTTCGCTATCTGCAGTATATTTTAAAAGAAAATTAGGTATGTTTTTAAATAAATAAAGTCTGAGGAAATAATATTAGTGAGTTAATTAAAACTCATTCCTGTTTTCCATTAAAAGCATTTGATGAACAATATTTCCGTCCCTTAATTATTTGTTTAATGTATTATGCTGAATAATTTGGTATTAAATCTTTATAGTAGTGTTTTGATATGATAATAATTAAGAATTGAACTAAATGGGAAAATAGATTAAACTAAAAGTTGAATGAAAAACTCATTTTGAACCGAATTATTTAACATACTATACCGATATATGTTTAATGTGTTCGGTACATACATATATCGGTAAATAAATAGATAATCAATTAAGTAATAAATAATAATAGATAATTATGTCGCGCCATGAATATGTTATTGAATGATTGATGTTCACGTAATTATCATCATCATTGAATCTTTTCTATGTAATAATAATGCAGAACAGAAAAACACTAAGCTCGAAGCTTCCTCTTTTGATGAAAAGGAGAACTTTCCTGTTCATAGATCATGAATATACTTAAGAGAGATATATCAGCTTTGTAAAATACTTTTATTATGTATTTTATTATAACCCTTTATTGTATATTATGGCCACTTTAATGACCATTGAATATGATTAGGATTTATAACGTAATTTGATTATAACATAAATTAACACCAAGTTTATGTAAACAATCGGTAATTGAGTCGTTACTCTAATAACTAGTAGAAGTTTTTACGAAATTATCACACATATGAAACATTAAGTAAAACGTTTAACTATAAAGGTTTTATACAATTAAGGAAAATAAAACAATAATATTAAAAGACTGGTGAATTCAGGTATATTGGCTTTTATTTTGAATCGATTGATCAATTAATTCGGGTTATGAAAAATTTTTATAGGGCTGCAGAAAATGAAAAGTGGAGTGCTCTATAAGTCTTATATGTCTCCACCTTTGACCGGAAAGATGCCCACAGGAAAAAAGCGCACAGGAAAAATGCCCACAAGAAAAAAGCCCACAGGAAAAAAGCCCACAAGAAAAATGCCCAAAGGGAAAAATGCTCACTGGGAAAAAAGCCCACAAGAAAAAAGCCCACAGGAAAAATGCCCAAAGGGAAAAATGCTCACTGGGAAAAAAGCCCACAGGAAAAAAGCCCACAACTACAAATAAAAAAAAACAAAAAAACATATAAGTGTTTTATATAGGGGCATAAGTTTACCAAGGCACGAATATTTAATTAGTTTGTCAAACTTTGAAAGTCTTCATCGCTAAGATTAATTGCATACTTGTTGAAATTAAATTTTATAGTACCTGCCTTTTATGGTACATAAATTTTATGGTATATAAATTTTATGGTATATAAATTTTATGGTATATAAATTTTATGGTATATAAATTTGAAAATCATCCGTGAATTTAAAATTACCATTTCAATTATATGTTGCCCCCAGGGGCTCTATCCTGAAACTTTTTGAGGTGAATGGAAGAGAAGGGGGTAGCGTCCCTTGGGTTCCGAACTGTTCTAATTTGGATTATGTATTATATTTTATCATATTCTCCATATTTATAATTTTAACGCTACTTCCAGTTTTAGAGGATAGCGCTAAGTTTATGCTCTTCATTTTCCTATTTCATCCGTGAGTGCAGCCACTGGTGCTTGTGTCCCGTTTCGTCACATTCCTTGGTAAGTGACTGCATTCACGGTGTAGTTCATTTTGCATCCACTAGCTTTGTCACCGACGGTGGTAAGTGACTTTGTTTATGGAGTCACTTTCCTTTCTGACTGCTTCTTCCAGTCCTTTTTTCAAATTTATTTTTGACGTCGGCAATATAGTCGAAATGGCTGAAACTGGACGTTTAACCCTATACTAAAATAAATCAAAACAACTGTATTCTAGAATATTTGCGTTAACTTATGCCTTTATTAAAAAACACCTTTATATTTTTCTGTATTATGAAAATTAAGAAGTTGTGGGCATTTTTCCCTGTGGGCTTTTTTCTTGTGGGCTTTTTTCCTTGCGGGCATTTTTCCCTGTGGGAATTTTTCCTTGTGGGCATTTTTCCTTGTGGGCATTTTTCATGTGGGCATTTTTCCTATGCGCTTCTTTCCGGGAACCGTCTCCACCGTATATACATATCTATCTTTCAGAATGTACATAACTTTTTCGATAGTTTTAACTTACTATTTCATTATAAATACATATCTATATCTATAATTCGATAAATATAGTTTAATTATTTTCTTAAACTCACAAATGGTTATTTTAAATATATATACAGAGTGACTCACAAAAAAGAGTCACTGACTTTTAATTAATATTAATATTGTATTTATAAATAAATAAAAATTAAATTGAATTAAAATTTGAAATTAGATACTTTCAAATGTATCCAGTTTACCACCGTTATTGATTAATATCTCTCTATACAGGGTGCCTCACAAAAACATGTACCCAACTTTGAATTAATTTATATATTGTATTTATAAAGTTTATAAGTAAATAAAATAGTGTTCAAATTAGTTTTCTATACTAATTCGTAACTTATTTCGCATGTACCTCAATATATTTAAGCAGCTTATATTTGTGATACAGCTTGACATAAACATGTATACATTTTTTATCACTGCTAAGAATAGATTCAGATCGGTCAGAATAATTTAGTGTGACTGACAGACAGACACAAAGCATTTATAGAACTGATAACAGAATAATTTAGTGTGACGGACGAGCAGACACAATAATCATTTATTGAAATTGACATAAGAATAATTTGGAGTGACGAACAGACCTAGACACAAGCATATATAAATTTTCAGTCATTCATTCAAAGCGGACACAAAATAAATAGTTTCTAGGTCATATCGCCGAACACACATTCGTTGAAAAAATGACAATTATTTATCGTAATAAGGTACTTATTCTACAGTAAAAACAGTAAAGTATTCATTTTGTTACTGTCAAACCTGGCGGGAGGGGGGGGGGGGCAGATTTATTTGAATACCCCTAAATTTTCTGCTTTTTCGCATTTTTTTCGATATGTTTTCCAGGATTTTCCCCATATTTTTCTTTTCTTTGGATTTTCTGTTATCCGAATGTCCCAATCTAATTTTATAAAATGGGACATGATTTATATTTACATATATCAATTTATTCACTTCGGTCTTTAATTACTATATAGAGATGATATCATGCTTTTTAAATGTTTATTCAATTCTTATAGGTATTTCATATATGAAATATATCAGTCTATGCAGAAAAATGAATTATTCGAAAACTGATTTTAAGCAATGCAGGATATAGTATAATAGTCATTAATCAATAAGTAAATGAATCTGAAGACACGGACCATTTCAGGATTGTTAAAGTTACTCCATTATTAATACCATTTAAAAAACCTTATTTATAATGGGAAAGTACACTCACTATGAAAAATTATAATATTCATATTAATTCAAAGTTGGGGACACTTTTTTGTGGACCACCCTGTGAATATTATAATAGTATTTATAGGAATAATATTTCCAGTGAACATACGAGCAGAGCTAACAAGAATGAAATGAAGACGAGGATGGTAGAAGAATTGCCTATTTAATCTACTTTTGAATGACTTCCATACAAGACTCTCACTCTCCTTATTCTTTGTTTGAAGCCTACTTTAATCAGGACCTGAAATTGGATTTGCACAGCGAATGAAAACTCCCGCTTTTAATTCTCATCATTTTTCACTGTGGACTAAATTAGGTAGTTAGATTAACTTCAAATATTCCCAAGAACGGTCCAAATTATTGTACGTCTGCTGTTGCAAAAACATTTTCCTTTTGGAAATGTCATCTAGTAACTGTTTGGGGACTTGTGGGATTACGGTACAGAAAGCAGAAAATTGACTTCCTGTTTAAATGTATATGAAATGGAACAGTTTACGTCGGAACGGTAACATCTAATTTTGGAAGAAGAAACAGTGAGACTATCTTAGTAAAACATTGTGACCTTTGCAATGTGCAGAAGGTTATGTTTTAAGCTGCAAATATTTTTTTGTCATCTTGTTATTCGCAATTTGGTGGACGATTTGTCATTATCCAGGAACCATCTGACAAAATTTTGGGAGCGATCAGGTCAAAAGTCAAGGTCAATTAATTTATTACTCAAAGATTATCCAATCTAATTGCCTGAAATTTAGTGAGACGATTGGTAAATAACTAAGAACCATTTGGTTAGATTTTGGGAGAAATTGGGTCATAGTTCAATTAATTTATAACTCAAAAAGTATTGAATGAAATTCCCTGAAATTTGATGGGACGAATGGTTATTATCCAGGAACCAATTGATTAAATTTGAGAACGTGCGGGTAGAAGGTCAAAATCAAGTTCAGTGGTGGCGAAAGTATGCGTTCTACATGTGCTTGTCGTTTAGTGGTTGATATATTTATGTTCTATCAAACATATTCTACCAAATTTTAAATCTATCTTCCTCCATCAATCAATTCTATTCAGAATTAACGGAAACTTTCTCAAAGGATAGTAAAGGTGAATTTTTTTTATTTGCCTCTGTATTTCTGGTGTATAAATATTCTTTCTATTTGGTAATTTAATTTGTATAAAGAAGAATCATCCAATGGAAGAAACATGTGGAGATTTCCCAAAAAGGCCCCATATTCTAATCAATTTATTTTATATAATGAAACAACAATTGAATATTAGATCAATTTTATTATGTTATAGTTAGGCACCCATTATCTATCAAAATAAATGTTATAGTATAATTTGGTATAGATTGATTCCCCATATATATTTAAAATCTATATGTAGAATTCGCACTTCAAATACATTAGAATTCAATAGTATACCATAACCCAAATAGTACAAGATTAATCATAATTAATCACTTAAGATTGTGGCAAGAGGTGAAAATATGAAAAAGTAATTCTTTTTGAAAACTTGAAATATAAATAATAATAAAATTTCTTCACATTCGTCCTTCCTCAATGGTACATCAAGTTTATCCGAATGATGGCAGTGTGCCGTTGTTATTGCAGTACCTTTTCACGCATTTGATGAATCTCTTGACCTGTTAAAGTTGAAAGATACATCAGTTCAATATAGTAATCCACGTTAAAGTACATAAATACTGAATATAAAGCTTTCGGTGGAAAAATCACATTTTGATATTGTTCAGAAGAAAGTTTGCAGATAGATTATTTGAGGTTTACTGAGATGTAACGGACGATTAATGTACCTTTACCTATCTTTGCATAAAATAACGATGACAATGTTATTCTCAAAGAACTCATGAAGAATAGAATCCAATTATACATGTGGACCCTATTTTCTGCATAAGCTCTAGAAGTACTCGTGAACTATAACAACCACTAGGTCCACTACCATACAGACTAAAATGATGAACAACTACCAAAAATTATAATTATGAATGGCAATTACCAACTATTGAACTTCTTAAATGTATTTGATTATGGTAAAAAATTATCGGACGATCATGTACACAATATCATTAAAATTCATCTACTAAAGATCAATAAATCTATATTTAAAAAAATGTATTTAGAAAACTGTTGTTCAAAATATAGTCGTTTCAAGTTTAACTATCTATATCCCGAATTAAATTGAACGGAAAATGAAATTTCACGTGCAATATAACGATCTAATAAAGGAAAGCGTAAACATGTATTCTCCAAGGAGAATAACGCATAATAATCGTACAATATACAATATTTGATAAGGGACATAGATGTCCTCTTGAGAAGTAAAGGATTCAGTACATCAATAAATTATGAACTTACACTTAATCCACGGACGTCTGGACAATTAGCTATTCCAGCCTCTGCAAATGTTTGAACATCTGAACCAGTTACTTGAGCTGTCAGAACTTCCCGCAGTCGAGTGGAGTTGATTCCGGTCTTGGCATCGTTTGCCTAGAGTTAGAATACACAAATTTCCATTTTTGAATAAAATATAAATGCATATATTTAGAAAAACTGAATAATCTTCATGGATGGTTTATAAATTGTATTCAAATTTGCTACCTAATTATAATATATAATTGTTCATTCATTCAATTGCTTACGAATCCATATTTATCTGCTATGCAGATCTGGAACTGCTGTCTGTATCTCCATATTGGGAAGAGTGTGACATTTTGCAGTTGCTCTGTGAAAATAAAGATAACTATAATCAAACACAAAGTAATTCTATGGAGAATAATATCAATCCATGATATAAAGACTTATCAAACTTTTTTTCGATCCAATTTCAATTATTTTGAAAAAAGATAATTCAACTTTAAGAAAAAGATAATTCAATTTTTGGAAAAATCCTAGTTTAGTTGACCCTTGGATAGGGTCAACTAAACTAGGAAGCGGTAATATAATATGAAGGGATATTAATATGTAAATCATATTTTACATATATTTATTGAGATTAAGGATCCGTTAACGAGACTATTCTTATTTACAAAATTTGGTAAATTTACCTTCAGTTGTCATTTTCCCAATGTGTTTCCATAAGACATTCTCTTGAATAGTTGATCGGTATTATAGATACATATTACATTCAAATAATATTTTATTTTCATTTCAATTGTAGAAATCATAATAGTTATTTACAACTGTCATAATTTTCAAATAATTTGAACTCACTTTTTTATATAGGATTTATATACCTGCTTCCTAGTTTAGTTGACCCTATCCAAGGGTCAACTAAACTAGGAGTTTACCCAATTTTTAAATAACTCCCGTGTGGTGCAATGAATATTTTTGAATAAGAAAAAATGTATTCCCTTACTTGTTACTTACTGTAATCATTGATGAACATCACTAGTTTATAATCTATAACTTACGTCTGCATTCACTTGAGTAGGTGGTGAGAACTGTGCCGTTTGGTCTCAGGGCCTCGGAGCACTTCGCTGCAACTTCTCTGTTTCCATTGACTGAGAAAGAAAGAACATCACGTAAAATTATTGATATTGTTTATATTCCCAACCATTCCAGGGTTCAGATTGTTACTCACATGGAAATCTGCCACCGAAAAAGTTGTGCCTATGTCCCGTGCTTAAGAAACCTGCAAAGGCAACCAACACCAAAGTGGAAAGGGAAAAATGCATTGCAGTGATAGAATTAATGTCCTCTTGATCTTAACACTTGTAAACTAACCATATTCATTAGTAGCAATCGAGGTATATATATACCAGATGACACAAGTGTTCAAGCAGGGTTACTGACATGTGTGATTCATACCTATCACATGTGACAAATGTTAATCGACCATGAAATTCATTACTGTCAATTATCTTAGAGTTGTAATGATATCTTTAAGATCACTTTAATGCTATTCATTTAGATATGTATAATGATCACTATTCAATTGGATATGATGAACTCTATTCATTTACATGTCATTAAAACTATTCATTTAGATATGATGAATTATATTCATTTAGATATCTTGATATCTATTCATTTAGAAAATATTTAACATACATAGGTATGCTCGATTCAAAATTAGGTTTGTTTTGTTAAATCAATCAAAGCCCTAATGGATTTTATCCTAACTGTGATTTATTTACTAAAAAGCTAACTACGCACTTCTGAATAGAATACTCTCTACTAAGGTACATAATACGTATGAATCATTTATCCTTTTCATTTGCAGCACTACTCAATCTACGACAAATTAAATTGTCTTTGATTAATGAGGTACGTGTTCGATCTGCAGTATTAAATACGTCTCAGCCGCATCTGTGAATGCTCTCTAAATTACTAATGATTGCAATAGATGAAGCAGAGGATGTTATTATTAAATACAGATTATAAACCACAAATTATATGTATTATCTATATTGGTTAAATTATTAAGGTGAAATAAATTCCAGTTATTGTGAATAAAAGAATACAACCAAAAGAAAAGGGCGATTGTGTGATTTTTTTTACAGTAGTAACGTCTACCCTGGAGAAAGTGCGTGTTTTCGGTAAGATGGTTTCTAGTAAATTAGGTTAACTGAAAATAAATAATTGACAAGTAGTTAGTTCGTTAGCATGTTAGTTCACTCTGAATATAAAAGTAGGAGAGATTTGATTTACAAAATTATGCTAAATATAGAAGAGTGTGTTCTGAAAGTCATTATTGAAATGCTAATGTACACAATAGGTCAGTTTAACCATTTGTCTTCAAAAATTGTATCGATACATTAGATACTAAAATAAGAAAACGAAGTTTGAAGTTCAGTTTTTTAGAGATGACTCTTTGGTGGCTTTTAACTCTTGGTATGATGAATTTTTGGATATTTAATGATCTATTTATTCTAATGACAAAAAACTTAATTTAATCAGAGAACTGAAATTATTAGACCAAATTGTTCAGACCATTTTCTTATTTATTTCCCGTAATTTTGAAATTAGGTTGGTAAATGCTTATTTTTAGATTGCGAATATCTGTTCCTTACATTGGTACATATTGTCGAATTTATTTTTAGATTGGCAGATACCACGAGAGCACAAAATGGACACGATGGTACTTAACTTAACCCGGATAGACACTAATATCGTAAATTACATGTAATCAATCATATAACTGTCTAAAAGTCTAAACTCTAAAGGCTTCATAATCATATAAATAAAGTGTAGTATTAGGATGATGAATTAATAATAAATAAAACTATAGTATAGTAATAAAACTACTTTTTATATAAAAGTAAAAACTATACTATAGTAATAAAACTATATTTATCAAAAAATATACTTCAAAAGGTGATTTAGAAATTTATATTTTTTTTATTATTATTATCGATAACTTTGAACATATAGATTGAAAACTAATCGAAAATTTGAAATTACCATTTCAATTGAAACCCTTATTAATAATTAAGAGAAGGAACAAGAGTGGTAATAAAAAAATCCATGATTTCTTGAATCTTCCGATTTTTTCCAAAAAAAATCCTCCTCGGGAAAACTTAAATATATCGTAATTTTACAATATAAATACAAAATCTAGCATACAGAAATGAATAAATACCACTAATGTTTTAGTTCAAGAATATACTCGTTAAGGTGATGACTCAATAGGTGACTTATTCATTCGAATAAGAGTGTCTCCATTCGAATAAGTCCAGCAGACAGACTGAGTCGAGAGAAGTTTAGGAAGTTAGTTAAATTGGCACAGCATGAAGGGATAATAAATATTCTAAACTTTAAGCAAATCAGAGAAGTGGCTGAAGAATGTCACAAGTTGATGTACAAGTGGATTAAATATAATTTAGTGAATATGTAGAGAGAAGCTAATTCACGTCAATGCCCAGATAATAAATTATGATGGGCAATAGAATATTACGTTGGATTCCACTATTATTATTTATATGTATAATTATTCATTCGTTCTGAATAGAGTTTATATCACAAAAACCAGCTTTAATTAATAGTTCCCATTATGATAATATAGATACATTATTTGTAGCTTAATTATTATATATATTGACCAGTGCATTGTGGTTTTAGATACTTATATAACATAGGCAAAGAATCTAATTTTGAATGCATTACTGTACTATATAAACTGTATTTTCTGTTGCAATTTTTGTCTTCGAGTCTTAAATATGCACATTTTCCTTCAAACTATTAGAATAGTTTATGTAAATTTCAAGAGAAGAGTTTAGTAAATATTGATGAACATTATTCTATTAGTATTCGAGAAAGAATTGAGGCAAGATGCTAGTATTAACTTGTTTGCATTTTCAATGAATAATATTTCCATACAATCTCCCTAAGATAATATCAGAACTAATTTACTATGACAATATTGGCAATGTATATTAATCTTTTTGAATATTCTTAACCAATATAATTTTAAATGAATTTATTTTCTATTTATGGATATGTATTTTTTTAGATACTAAAACGTATCATATATATAAGAAAAATTCATCCTGATTAAATGTTAATATTAAATTACTATATTTAACTGAATGGTTAATATCAAACTACAGTAGAACTCCCTATAATTTATAGTAAATTTGGTTTTCTGAGTAAGGAACAAATTTTCTTTAGTCTGCCATAAGAAAATTTGTTCGCTATAGAGGCTACTTCCTACATTCACTATACAGGATTACATTATAGAGGAGTTCTACTGTTTAAAATTACTATTACATTTCACATATAAATAAGGAAAAATGATTCAAATGTTATTTTCCCATTTTCCAGATAATAATTAAGTATCTATTTAATAGGGAAATAAAACTGGAAAATTCACATATTTAATGGAAAAAAATTGTTTTAAAAAGTTGATAATAAATATGAACATTGTAAAACGTATTAATTTTATTCCAAAAAGAATGTGAAATGTATTCAAAGAGGCATATTAATTGTGCAACTTGCCTCCAAACTTTAATCAATTGAATGCTATCAGTTCGAAATAGACAATTGTTCCTAATTCAGGAGACACACTTCAACGACTTCAATTCTACAGAAAACTTCTACCAAGAAGTTCAAAAAATTAGCCCCGTCAATTCTAATTATATTTCTGGCAAAAGTTTGGTCGATGGTGACGGGAAACTTTATTCATTTCGTGGAACATCGTAATGGCTGTAACAGTGAGAGACAGAATGTATATTTAATAGCACTTAATTAGCGAAAATAACGGTAATTATAGTGGGGCCATGGAAAATTAACAGGGGGCCCCAATTAAATCTTCTATGGCCCCACCATAGCCCAAGCAACCATGACACATTGTGCCAACATGGGCACTAGATGGGTAGATGGGCAAGAGATGGCAAACTGAAAAGTAGCCTAGAAATTACATGGGGATAATGTGGTTTTCTATTCTCTTTTAAAACTAGCTTGCTAGTCAGTGTTTGTATTCTGACTGACTCTAGTCTTAATTAGTTCGATTGATCGATTGGATTGAACTACTCTTACTGATTTAAATTGAATCTTAGTAAGGAGTAAATAAAACACATCGATAACATCTCTGAATTCGATTATTGCAAAAATACTAAGTACAGGATTACAAGATACAGATTTTGATTCGCGCACAGTTTACAAATATACTATGTTCTATGTTCTATGCACAATATACACCGATTCGGATAAGAGGATTTTCAGGACGGAAGGTGATTGTGCTAGATGCACAGCGAAGAGACTCAGGTACGAACAGAACGTGGTTCTTTGGAATCCACAGTCTTTTATACTGGGATCTCAGGGAATAGAAGGGAGCGAAAATCCACTATGCAACAAGTTTTTGCTAGATTTTAAAGTCCTTGGCTACAGTTTCTAATGTAATACAAAGTAATACTCTAATGAGCTTTTATAAGTCTTCGTGATCTTTAATCCAATGAATTTGGTGAATTTATATCCTCTCCTCCGACAGAACAGATAGATAATTGTGCATAGCCAACCTTTATGATAGGTAATGATAGTTCAAATCCTAAATTATTCTCCTACTTATAACATTTGCAATCAAGATACTATTCAGATATTGCAAGTTAATCCGTATATAGAATTTAGGTAAAAAGATAATTGACTCTTACACATAGTCTCAGAATGCACATATGTTAATATAATATAAGTACAATATTCAAATAGAATAATATAATATAATAATATAATATTCAAATACGATAATAATATTTATATTCATATAAGATTATTATTGGAAAGTAGTTAGAGTTGAATATATATAGTCTAATATTATATAATATATAATATTTGTTTCATTCAATTTCTAACACTCCTCCACCTCAAAAAAGTGAAAATCTCAGATTTTTACTCTTTCTCTAGTGGTTGATTGCACCACGCTATAGTACCACGCTTTACTACGAGTTACTATACATACTGCGACAAGGTCATTCGTTAGCTAGCTAGTTTAGTTTCATAGTTTCATTCATTATTCTTGAATATGTTATTTCAATTATAATTTCTGTGTAGAAGTTATGAAGGAATGGTCTAGGTATATTGTAATAAAATACTGGAATATAATTCTAGAGATACAAATTGTTTTTATACTTATGTCTTACTTTCTTAATTTATCACCGTAAACCCAAGAACACAATACAATTATGATTATAGATAGTTAACTCTCTAGTCATAAAATATGGGTAAATGGAATATATGATTATGCATAGGATAGAATATACTTAAAAGTAAGAACACAATCTTATGCTATATTGCTATATAATCACATGTTACAACAATCAGTATTTAATCAATTTTATCAACAATGGTATAATTTTACAATGTTAATATTAAAAGATGGAATTGGTATGTTTCTGTACCTTGCTCATTGTTGAGGATATTATATTAAAGGACAATGTTGGAACACTTTACCATGATTATGAGTATTCGTGGTTTCGTGGTTACATATACTATAGAGGGATGTTCCAGTTTTATATCTGGAGATAACCAGTTACTCCTCCTTTTTGCCTGCGGCTACTTGTCCGTACTATCAGCTACAGATCTCAGTGAACTAGCATTGGAGTTTTTTTTTTACTTCTACTAGACTATCTACTGGACGGACATCTTCATGCTTTACTAAAACTTTCTAAATGAAGTTTTTTTTTTTTTTTTTAATGAATCACACAGTGACTTATGGAGTCGTTTTTTTTATACTGTTCCATATTCTTAATTCAATTGAATTTATCTTGACTTCCTCTGTGATTCTTTCTATTTATAAACCAATTTCGTATTTTTAGGAAAGAATATGATTGATAATAATATGGGATGAAGAATGACAATTTCATTTTCTGGCTGCTTCAAGGATATCATTAATATCGAAATTAAAAGGTAATTCATCATCTTCTGAAAAAGTTTATCAATTTGATTTTAATAGAATTGACTCGTATAAGGTTGAGTCTCATTTAGAATGAAGGGAGGTAAAGATTTAATAACGAAAGATCTTCCTTCCTGAATTATCTACTAGATTTTCTAAGTTAATATTTGAGTTAACATAGCAAGTCAATTTACTTCATTTAAGTTAAATCAGATTCTACCGGATAAGGGTAGACCTTTATTTGTATCTTTATTCTACAGTCTTATTCTACAGTCTCAGGACAATTTTAATGGGAGTTGGCTCAGAAACATACAACAATCTATTTGTAAAGTATTAGTTAAATAGATACCTATTGGATTACCTTACAAAATTTACATAACCTTAATACACATTTATAATTCCAATATCCTGCATATGAACATGAACTATGTTTAAGGGTTCAAATGGAAACATCATCAACAACAAATATCATCAACAACAAAATATCATCAACAACAAATATCATCAACAACATGGAGTTTATCATTAAGAAATTTACAATTCCAGAGCTTAAAACTATGTATTCATACTTATTACTAAAATTACATCGTTTATATCAGCTATCATTAGGAAGTTTTATTGGATGATACTAACAAATAAACCCAGTATTTCGACATCATGATTTGTATTTACTATTCAATCAAGTGTTACAATTTAATTATAATTTCAACAATCTCTGCTTCTTATAATATTCTACTTTTCAGAATTATCATCTGACAATATACTTACTTGATTCGCATAGTTTTATACGATTATTTCTTACTTCGTTCATATGAAGGTTTTATGATTTATACTTCAAATATCAATATATACCAACTGCATTGAATCTTCTTTCATTACTGGAGATTTTACGTTAAGAATTAATTAGTTAAGTTAAACAATAACCTTTAATCAAAATCAACTATTTCTTACTTTTAATTATTACAGAAATATAGTTTGAATCTAGACTTTCTCAAGATTTTATAACCAAGGATTAATTATAACCCCATCTCGATATTTCCTTCAATCAAAACTAGTTTTTTCCCTAGTTACCACATATCATCCGATAATACATTAACTATGGTTAAGCAGTATTAATATCTAGGTAACTTTAAATCTCTTCACAATATTCAAATTACAATTTTAATATTAACTAGTCACAATTTCCAAGATATTTATCTATATCTCTATATCTATGTCAATCATTCACAAATTGTTCCACTCTTTTATAATGAGTCAAATATTTACGTTACGTCATAATTACGTTACATATTTTATCTGATTCGATTATCTTTAATCACTGTAATGATTAACAGATTCTTATTCAACACTGCAATTATTTCTACTGAACAAGTGTATGACACTTCCTTTGAAATAATAAGAATATTTGTTATGATCTCATATCATACATATGATACGTCCATATCATAGGTAATTCCGGGCTACCTGGACCTCGTCTATATTAATATAGACATATTCTGTTTTATGGACTCAGCTATTCACATCCCGTGACTGTACTTCGGTATATTCCTATATGATATACCCGTTTTTATGATATCAACCTCTCTCGAGATCACTTTCTCTTGATATTACGATATTACCTACTATATATCAGCATATTATAATTTCCAAGATTTTTATTGACGTTATTGCTTCTAAGCCACAAACAATAAGTATCATTTCATCAAAAAATATGAAAGTTTTAATGAAATACAAGAATGGGTTAATTACGTCCATTCCAGTACTAAAAATACTATGGAGAATATATTAAGAAATAGAGGTATATCGTTACTTACCAAATTTACCTTTGGTTATTACATGACAATTCATAGCTTAATAGCCCATTTTATTTATCATCCACTTTAGAGTATTTTATTCTCTTTTTCTGTGAATATTCAATTACATACTCCATCTTTATCTTCTTATGAGTATACAGGTTATTAGTAATTACTTCCGCTTTCTTCCAAGCCACTTTGAATATTCTATTCATTACTGTCCGTCAAGACGTATGCACAAGGGCACATACTAATGGTTTCTAACCATTATCCTTACCGTTTTCTACGGTGACTAATATATTTGCAACTATATTAGCTAAATTAGACAATTAGACATTGTTCTAATGTTCTGTTCACACCTTTGACATAGTTCGTTCGAGTTCGTTCTCGTCATCCGAACCCTTTTTCCTCTTTGTTTCTTCGAAACTCTTATATACGATTTTCGGAATTCTTTCATAATTCCTTTATTATAATTATACTTCGCCTTTTATAGGTCAACAACAGTACAACAGTTATTTTGTAATATTTTATACTATTACTTTATTACTTCCAAGAGCCTTTTTTTTTTTAAGATACTTATAGAATAATTATGCAATAAATTAGATTTAATGCCGTTCTCAGTCATAAGGTACTGAAATACATAGTAATTTTAGCCTTTCAAAATGTAGATAGTTTCGCTATCCCGACATCTCTAAGATATTTTATGCAATTAGTATTCTCAGATTTTATGACATCTGTTAAAAGTTAAATTGCCTTTAAATGATACACATTGACTAAATTTGTCATATCATCTTTACTCCACTAGTTGAGGCTAAGAGGCTAAGATATAATCTATCTTTTCAAGGAACGTAGCGACATGGTTACACCTTAATTATACATTCGAGAATTCAAGTTAATGTGAATAAAATGAATTAATAAAGTTACAATTCACTTGATTAAAGTTACAATTCACTTGATTAAGTTACAATTCACTTGATTAAGTTACAATTCACTTGATTAAGTTACAATTCACTTGATTTGCTAACTCTACAATTGTTATGGCGTTCCGCTATTAGTTCCTGCTTACATCTTGGATCGATCGTATTACAATATAATTAAAAGAACAGTTCACATGGCATTCTTACAATGATTGATTATTAACTTTATTTATACAATGTTCTGACAGGTTCGTATGACCACACATATAGGTAATAACTTATATTACCTCCAGCTCCAGTTTTACTGGTAACTTATTCTTAATTTCATCGTAATATTAAATTATGATGTATAATTTTATTCATGCCATTATTCTATGAGTTTAATTGCTAACCCATTTATTAATCAAACATTACAGTTTATTCCTTAAAATCACCAAGAACTCTCTTTCAAACTTAATCATTTATTTAATAATCAATTATATAGTTACTTATTAGTTTTGAGTAACCTATTGGAATAATCCCATTAATTCCCTTTATTCGATCCATTTAATACTCTTAATACATTCATATTATGTCCTTGCTATCGTCACTATAGTGTTACTGACTGTACCACCTTAATGATCTCTTATATACGTAACAAGAAACTGGTTTGTCTAGCAATGCTATAATTGTCTGCTAGTTTATTAACATACAACACAGTACACAACAAGTTATTTTCCTTGACTCAACTTCTGGAGATTTTTTACAAGAACCAAGAACACATTTAAATATAATATGTAAGTACATAATAATTTTATATTATCCTCTTAAGATTATGTCATCTCATGCATATACCTACAGTAAGTTGTTAAGTTTACCCGAACCCTTTCTTATCTGGTATCTAATGAACATAGTAATTACGTCATATTATGTCATGATATTTATCCCTTTAATTTCATTGGTTTTCGAACAGATTACCAGAAACTGTATTGGATTTTATTATCCCCTTTCATTTTTTCTCAAGTTCTAAGCTTCTTCGAGAATTCATATTATTCATCTTGGTTATTCAAAATATTAATTAGTACCCACTGCTAATCAAGTCATCGAGGCATCTCTCGAATAATTTAAATTTTATTTACTCAATCATCGAGGTATTTTTATTAACTCTCGGCTACCTGTATTGCCTTGATTCCTACACAATATGCGTGAGTTTTCATTTATTAAGATATTAGATAACTAAATTTTTCCACTATGGGTTTACAATTTAATGTTTATTTAATCTTAATTCATCAAGTTTTATCAACTTTGCAGTTATTTGTTTATTTTATCTTTATCAACAATAAATAACTAACTCTTCCGTATTGATAAATTAATTAGCATTTCAGTCTTATTGCTCCTACAGAACTTTTATCTACATCCTTATAAATCATCTCAACTCAATTTATCATCAGTCATACAATTACCATACCCGTGTCCTAACAAATTTATACAGATATATATCATTCATTGCGTAAGGTTTATCACTCAGGATGAGTCATAACTGAACCTGCTAAGTATGAACACAATCCTATGTCACGTATACGTAGGTTAGGATATGAGAAATAACCTGTTTTTAATTCAGTAGCTTGCTGGTCCTTTGGATACAGCTGTTGTGCTGTGCCCGGAGGCCTTGTGTAGCACAACCTGGTTGGATAACCAGAGAAGGTTTGTTGGCCCTGCGGTGATGTTCTGACTGACGTACGTCAGCCCATGATCTGCCTCGCTTGAATGTGGCATCTCTGTAGGTCACTCTCCAGGCCACGCTGTAGTAGAACTAGTTCGTCACTGCTTCTGCTCCTGGCGATTTAGATTTTTTGTAACTTGATATTCCATTCTGACTGAATTTGTTAGACTGTAGTATGGGTGACTGGCTTCTGCTTAAGGGGTGGGATGAGTAGGTGTGGCCATCTCCTAACTGTGTGCTCGGTCTTCTATGTTGGCTAGGAGTCGTTCCGTCCTAAGTAATACTTCCCTTAATTTTATGAGAGCGTCCATGCGCTCCCTTAAGGAATCATTAATCTTTTCGAAAATGATGGTCACTTCAGTATCCTTATTAACTGAGGTGTCCGACCACTCATAGTCGGGCGAATCTCGACCAGACTTTTTATTCACAGGATTCACTTCCGAGTTTGCGGCGAAGTCCTGCCCTTTTTTGTCATCAATAGAAGAGTATATTACTTCTATGTCAGGGTTACTTCTCAGTCTGGTTTTCTTCCGGGGCTGGTTTTCCTCCTCGTCACTTCCGTTGCTCTTACGACGCTTGTTTGGAGAAACAGTAGATTTTGGATGTACTTCTACCAATCTGCAAGGGTTTATAGGTGATCTGTTTTGCTCCTTCTCCTTGTCTGTCATGACTTCTTATGCTTGGTGCCTTATTCGTAACTCGACTCTGAAGTTCACTCAACTGCCTTCCACATGTGGATTTTGTTGGTGGTTGTAACCAGTGAGTGCAGAGTGTTAATATTTACACACCCTATGGTTTAGCACGTACTCCTTAACACCCGTAAATTAGCGTGTGTGCTTCACACCCGTAGATTAGCGTGTGATGCGTTGCAGCGTAGGGTTCGTTGATCCTAGACGCCGGTATGGAATAAATACCAGTTCTTCAGCAGCACTGGGAAGTAGGTCTCAACTAGCCGGAGGCACTGCTGTTATCTGTTATCACTATCACAGCACGTGCAACTGATCAGGTTTGGAGATATGTGCTATAAGCGCTGTGAGTGATACAACAGGGAAGGGGGGTCGACTGAGCAGTTACGTATTGCCGTACCGTCACGTGTTGCCGTACAGTTACGTGTTGCCGTACAGTTACGTGTTGCCGTACAGTTACGTGTTGCCGTACAGTTACGTGTTGCCGTATAGTTACGTGTTGCCGTACAGTTACGTGTTGCCGTACAGTTACGTGTTGCCGTACAGTTACGTAGTGCCGTACAGTTACGTGTTGCCGTACAGTTACGTGTTGCCGTACAGTTACGTGTTGCCGTACAGTTACGTGTTGCCGTACAGTTACGTAGTGCCGTACAGTTACGTGTTGCCGTACAGTTACGTGTTGCCGTACAGTTATAGAGGTACGAGGTACGTTCAATGTTTGCCACTTAGGTCTCACTACACTATCTTGATAGTGTTCTGATGATTGCTCGTTGAAGGAACTGTACTCTTACTCTCGATACTACTCTTGGTGGTATCGTCTATACTCAGGAACTGTTACTGTTGAACCTGAGGGTTTGTTGTCCGTTGTCTCTTCCGCCTTCCGATACTGTAGGTCCACTTATTTTGGTAACTCACAGACAGACAGGTGTATTGTTCTTGGTAATATATGCGTTATACTATCACCAGTAATTAGAGTTATTAGTCACCACCACTGTATCACCTGTACTAAAATATTTTGCATTTGATTAATAATTCAGAGATGTCCCTGTTTGGGCGCCAATTTTAAAACTAGCTTGCTAGTCAGTGTTTGTATTCTGACTGACTCTAGTCTTAATTAGTTCGATTGATCGATTGGATTGAACTACTCTTACTGATTTAAATTGAATCTTAGTAAGGAGTAAATAAAACACATCGATAACATCTCTGAATTCGATTATTGCAAAAATACTAAGTACAGGATTACAAGATACAGATTTTGATTCGCGCACAGTTTACAAATATACTATGTTCTATGTTCTATGCACAATATACACCGATTCGGATAAGAGGATTTTCAGGACGGAAGGTGATTGTGCTAGATGCACAGCGAAGAGACTCAGGTACGAACAGAACGTGGTTCTTTGGAATCCACAGTCTTTTATACTGGGATCTCAGGGAATAGAAGGGAGCGAAAATCCACTATGCAACAAGTTTTTGCTAGATTTTAAAGTCCTTGGCTACAGTTTCTAATGTAATACAAAGTAATACTCTAATGAGCTTTTATAAGTCTTCGTGATCTTTAATCCAATGAATTTGGTGAATTTATATCCTCTCCTCCGACAGAACAGATAGATAATTGTGCATAGCCAACCTTTATGATAGGTAATGATAGTTCAAATCCTAAATTATTCTCCTACTTATAACATTTGCAATCAAGATACTATTCAGATATTGCAAGTTAATCCGTATATAGAATTTAGGTAAAAAGATAATTGACTCTTACACATAGTCTCAGAATGCACATATGTTAATATAATATAAGTACAATATTCAAATAGAATAATATAATATAATAATATAATATTCAAATACAATAATAATATTTATATTCATATAAGATTATTATTGGAAAGTAGTTAGAGTTGAATATATATAGTCTAATATTATATAATATATAATATTTGTTTCATTCAATTTCTAACATTCTCATGGAATGTTACCTTGGGAGAAGGTTGGTTCAATGTTGCAAATCCATCCCATTGAATTGTCATATTGGCCCAACCTGATTACTATATAGCATATCAATATTATATGGCGGAAGCTTTATTAACATATTGGAAAGACCATTTCCTGAAATAGGAAGGATTCAATCAATCGCAATTTATAAAATGTCTTCAAATTAATATTAAATTATTAATCGTTCAGCAAAACTATTTTTTTAATACTAAGTTTAAGTGACTAGACGAAGATGATCACAGGAACGATAAAGAGTTAAAGTTTTAGTTTCAAGGTTTAGAATTTATATTTTTTAAATAACACAATTTTAATATAAAGTATAAGTAAATAAGCTATATGATGTGTAAAATGATAACGAAGGGTGAGTGGCACTGACTGATTTTATAGCGTGGTTGCCAGATGCTAGTTTCTATGAAGCTTGGCTATTTTTTTAATTAGCTGCTGTTAGCTAATTGTGACAAACTTAATACATTTTCAAAATATTTATATGATAAATTACGAATAGAGGATAATATGCAATCCTAAACTGAATAAGTGAACATATTTGTTTCCGGTGTGAGCCTACTTTGTATTTTCGGTTATACATAGTGAAATTTTAAAATTCAGGTAGTTTGTTAGTGCTTTTCGTTGGAGGAGGTATTAGTATTTTAATTCCCTTAATTAATTAAGGAAATTCTTCAAAACTGCACCCTGCGGCCTATTTAAAGTTATAAAATGGTGAGTTGAAGTTTTTTAAATATACTTATAGTTATTTTAAAGTTATTTTATATAGTGTATTCGATACAGTTATTGCCTGCTTCGAAAGGTGCAGTACCTAATTAGGTACCGAGCTGAATAATATTTTCTTTAGCCTATGGCTAAATATATGTACCTAGGGTAATTTTCGAGTTATTAATTTATCTTACGGTGTCACTTTTTCTCGATCTTTATAGAAATAAAGTACTACAGCAAGTTGAAGATTAAATGATAATAATTTTTCAAACTTGATCGAAAACGTGGAAACGTCCGATAACTCGGAACTTACCATGAAATATTAATTTAAATTTCTCTTTAAATATAATAATTTCAATTTGAAATGCGATTCGATTTCTGAAAGTATATATCCACTATCTAGGTATGTAGGCACCTATTATTTAATTTAAAAATAGTTACAGAGATAACCTGTTAGTTACAACAATTTTGGATACACGTACTTTTGTTATTTTCTGATAACTACAAAATTTGCTTGCAAATATAGTAAATATTTAAATATAGGTAACTAATGTAACTGAAATAAATACAGCTACGGAACTCTGCAAGTGATATTGAGAATTGATTGAGTAATTAATATTTTCTTTTTCAGGGTAGAGGTCATTGCCATCGCCATAAGAAAAGCTTCAAATTTTGAGAGGTATAGACAAGGCAGTTACTGCAATAACGGAAGGAAGATAGGCACAACAGAATGTGGACGAACCCATAGCCAAGGATGTAAATTATTAGATCTCTCACTGAATTATTGTATGCTTGTCTTTCTTAGCTATGTAATTCGATTGAGACCATTTCCATAGATAATAAGTTTTGTTTTGATCTCAGGGTTATAGTCATTTTTTTATTATAGTCATGTTAGTTGTAATATCATATATAACTATTCTATACTATATTATAATCACTCTTTATACTTATTATATAAAGCTAGATGTATTGTTTAATGTAACTGTTGAATCACCTTTTTAATGGATAGGTTCTTTAAGTTCGTCCTACTCTTCTGTTGTAACGATCTACGAATAAATAAATGAATAACTAGAAGATCATTTTTATTTATCTTAGTCATTATGATATTCATTTTATTAATAACAATTCTCTATTATTAATCTATTCAAGGCTTCAAAAGTAATTTATTAAACCTTATGATTTATTTATTGTGACCAGATAGGTCAAATATGGTAGTGCCATATTTAGCACATGGAAACCACCTAGTACCAAAGTAATTTCAATATTAGTTGCCAGTGCTTTTTCGACCCTGGCCCCATCATCCTCGGCATCATCTTATACCAAGATGATTTCAACATTAGCCACCCATGCTGTCAGCATGTGGGCCCAGTTTGTAAATGACCACACAGTACCAATGTGGTAGTGTCATATGTCACATGGAAACCTCCTAGTACCAAGTTGATTTCAATACAGCTTGCCAGTTCTTTTACGACCTTGGCCCCATCAACCGCGACAACATGGTTTCAACATTAGTAGCCCATGCTGTCACCATGTTGGCCCATTTTGCAAATAACCACACAGTACCAATACGATTTGTCATCAGATTACGGGCTTGAATGGCACCTAGTGCCCACATTGGCCCCATTAACAGTGGTTGCTTGGGAGCTTTCTATGGGAAATGTACAAGAGTTTCTTCAACATTGAAAATTGACTTTTTGTTATAATCATTAATTAGTACTTGGTTAAATTATCCGTTAATATGCAATTTAGTAATATTTTGTCATTTTACTAAATACCTATAACAAAACTCATAGTTTAAAGTAAAACAAAAATTATATTTTTGATTACTTTTCTTTCTAAAGATGTATATTTTGTATAGTTATATAATAATTTAAAATTTAATAAATAGTATATATAATAATATACCTTTTATATAAATATTTGGTCAATGAATTGGAAATAGAACACTTTTTTAACTCTACAATTTCATTTATTATGAAAATAATTGATAGATTAATTAATTAATCAAAAACTATTATATTTATCAAGCAATTTGATTATTCGATTAATTCAATTACTAATTCAATCTTATTATTATTATCTAAATTGGAAATTGATCTCAGGTCACTTACAGATTTGATGTTTATCTTTTATTAAATAATAACATAAAAAAAGGACATTAATTTGATATATAAGTATAAAATAACTAATATAATAAATAATTTAATGTAAAAAGTAATATAATAAGTAACATAACAAATAATATAATAAGTAACATAATAATATAATAATAATTTATTCAGAAAAAAATTGGTACAAAGATATTATAAGGTTACAATATAATTTGCTAAACAAATTCTGATGCCCTTCCAGGTACCCTAAAATAGGGTATTATTGGGCAGTTTATTTATTGTTGAATTTCTATTAAAAACAATACAGCAATTAAATTCAAGCATTATCATACATCAATTTTTTAAGTTCAGTTTTGAAATCTTTTCAGTGACTAATGTTCCTCAGATTTAGAGGTAGTTTATTGCACTCCAATACAGCATTGTGAAAGAATTGGTTTGAGTAACAGTTTTCCTCAATTGAGGTATGTTTAAATTTTCATTTGTATGAAAACGAGTTTGATGCGCATGGACAGAGGATAGTTCTGAAATTTTGATGTGAAAGTAACTTCTGAAGTTATAATTTATAAAATATTTATGGAAATACAAGAGAATATTAAAAGCAAAGAGTTCACTGAATGGGAGAGGCTGTCGTATAGTCTGTGGTGATTTAGAAATTAATTTCAAAGCAGCGTTTTGAACTCTAGTGATTCTCAAACGATTAGTAATACCACAGCCTCCCCAAATAGCTATACCATAGGTAAGAAGTGACTGAAATAACGAGTAATACAACTGTTTCAAAGCTACAGGCGGTAAAATATTATACATTCTCCTCATGATACAAGATACACAAGACAGCTTTCTAGTTAGGTAGTTCACATGGTTACTGAAATTCAACCCATCATCAAGATAAACTCCCAAAAATTTAGCACATTTTTCCTGAATGACAGGAATGTTACCAATAGATATGGAAATGTTGTCAGTTCCAGTGCGTGCATGGCTGAATAACATGAAGAAACTTTTATCCACATTAAGAGATAATCTATTTGCCTGAAGCCACATAATAAACAATTTAATAAGTAACATAATAAATAATATAATAAGTAATATAATAAACAATTTAATAAGTAACACAATAAATAATATAATAAGTAACATAATAAACAATTTAATAAGTAACATAATAAATAATATAATAAGTAACATAATAAATAATATAATAAGTAACACAATAAATAATATATTAAGTAACATAATAAACAATTTAATAAGTAACATAATAAATAATTTAATAAGTAACACAATAAATAATTTAATAAGTAACATAATAAATAATATAATAAGTAACATAATAAATAATATAATAAGTAACATAATAAATAATATAATGAGTAACATAATAAATAATATAAAAAGTAACATAATAAATAATATAATAAGTAACATAATAAATAATATAATAAGTAACACAATAAATAATATATTAAGTAACATAATAAACAATTTAATAAGTAACATAATAAATAATTTAATAAGTAACACAATAAATAATTTAATAAGTAACATAATAAATAATATAATAAGTAACATAATAAATAATATAATAAGTAACATAATAAATAATTTAATAAGTAACACAATAAATAATTTAATAAGTAACATAATAAATAATATAAAAAGTAACATAATAAATAATATAATAAGTAACATAATAAATAATATAATAAGTAACATAATAAATAATTTAATAAGTAACACAATAAATAATATAATAAGTAACATAATAAATAATATAATAAGTAACATAATAAATAATATAATAAGTAACATAATAAACAATATAATAAGTAACATAATAAATAATATAATAAGTAACATAATAAATAATATAATAAGTAACACAATAAATAATATAATAAGTAACATAATAAACAATTTAATAAGTAACATAATAAATAATTTAATAAGTAACACAATAAATAATTTAATAAGTAACATAATAAATAATATAATAAGTAACACAATAAATAATATAATAAGTAACATAATAAATAATATAATAAGTAACATAATAAATAATATAAAAAGTAACATAATAAATAATATAATAAGTAACATAATAAATAATATAATAAGTAACATAATAAATAATTTAATAAGTAACACAATAAATAATTTAATAAGTAACATAATAAATAATATAATAAGTAACACAATAAATAATATAATAAGTAACATAATAAATAATTTAATAAGTAACACAATAAATAATATAAAAAGTAACATAATAAACAATATAATAAGTAACATAATAAATAATATAATAAGTAACATAATAAATAATATAATAAGTAACATAAAAAATAATATAAAAAGTAACATAATAAATAATATAAAAAGTAACATAATAAATAATATAAAAAGTAACATAATAAATAATATAATAAGTAACCTAATAAATATTATATTATGTAATATAATAAGTAACATAATAAATAATATACTACGTAATACAATAGTATAATGAAGAACCAAGATAACATAATAAATAATATATTATGTAATATAATAATTAACATAATAAATAATATAGTACGTAATATAATAGAATAATGAACACATCTAATAGAGGTTCTCGCTATCTTCAAAGTTCTCAAAAGTGAAGTTCTACAGAAGTTTGGGCAAATAACAACTCTCTAATGAAGTCACTGCCAATAATTAACTTAGAATGAACTTCATGATCTGTCATCCATTTCACTACCAAAGCAAATGACATTAATGAAATGGGCAATGAATAAATGTCAGCACTATACGTAGGGTATATTACGAATTATCGGTCAGTTTCACATCCTTGGTCATATAAGAAAAAATGATATAATAATTCTTATTTTATTTTTATTTCAATTGGTATCCATGATACCTGCATCCTGCAGGTATCATGGATACCAATTTAAATATATGTTATATTTTAAAGTATTATTTTTATATTTTATGTATTCTATTCAATAAAATTCAAGAAATTAAATTAAACACTTTACATTTAAAGAATTAAATGAACTCTATATTAATAATCAGCGTTGAATCAACATTGGAAATAGTTGAAATTGCCAGGAAAGACGAGTTTCGAGGACCTAATGAAGCAAGCAACAAGTTACAAGATTGAATTGATGTTAATGCAACAATTTGCATATACTAATTTACTATACATTCTATAGCTACTTCTACATCAACCTGTTCAATTGACTAGAAAATTACACGTGGAGACACGATAACTGAATGATCTTGAATTAAATAGATGAAACTACGTGGTAAAGAAATGCTAGCTAAAAGCATGTGATCTGACTTACACCTAAAGCAACCCATGTTGCAAATATATGATTTTAATGGTACAACTGCATGCCTTGTGATATGTAGTTTTTACTCGGAAAAATTGATATAAAAGGTGAAGGAAGTGTAGGTGAGGGAAGTGAAGGTGGGGGAAGTGAAGGTGGGGGAAGTGTAGGTGGGGGAAGTGAAGGTGGGGGAAGTGTAGGTGGGGGAAGTGAAGGTGGGGTAGTGAAGGTGGGGGAAGTAAAGGTGGAGGAAGTGTAGGTGGGGGAAGTGTAGGTGGGGGAAGTGAAGGTGAAGGAAGTGTAGGTGAGGGAGGTGAAGGTGGGGGAAGTGAAGGTGGGGGAAGTGAAGGTGAGGGAAGTGAAGGTGGGGGAAGTGAAGGTGGGGGAAGTGTAGGTGGGGGAAGTGAAGGTGGGGGAAGTGTAGGTGGGGGAAGTGAAGGTGGGGGAAGTGTAGGTGGGGGAAGTGAAGGTGGGGTAGTGAAGGTGGGGGAAGTAAAGGTGGAGGAAGTGTAGGTGGGGGAAGTGTAGGTGGGGGAAGTGAAGGTGAAGGAAGTGTAGGTGAGGGAGGTGAAGGTGGGGGAAGTGAAGGTGGGGGAAGTGAAGGTGGGGGAAGTGTAGGTGGAGGAAGTGTAGGTGGGGGAAGTGAAGGTGGGGGAAGTGTAGGTGGGGGAAGTGAAGGTGAGGGAAGTGAAGGTGGGGAAAGTGAAGGTGGGGGAAGTGAAGGTGGGGGAAGTGAAGGTGGGGGAAGTGAAGGTGGGGGAAGCGAAGGTGGGGGAAGTGTAGGTGGGGGAAGTGTAGGTGGGGTAAGTGAAGGTGGGGGAAGTGAAGGTGGGGGAAGTGAAGGTGGGGGAAGTGAAGGTGGGGGAAGTGTAGGTGGGGCAAGTGAAGGTGGGGGAAGTGAATTGGTGGGGGAAGTGTAGGTGGGGGAAGTGAAGGTGGGGGAAGTGAAGGTGGGGGAAGTGAAGGTGGGGGAAGTGTAGGTGGGGGAAGTGAAGTTGGGGGAAGTGAAGGTGGGGGAAGTGAAGGTGGGGGAAGTGAAGGTGGGGGAAGTGAAGGTGGGGGAAGTGAAGGTGGGGGAAGTGAAGGTGGGGGAAGTGTAGGTGGGGGAAGTGAAGGTGGGGGAAGTGAAGGTGGGGGAAGTGAAGGTAAACTGCAGAGCTAAAATATAACTTAGTTCAGGTAAAAGGTTGTATTATGATAATATTCAATGGATGAAATGAACTGTAGTTACTTGAATATTTAATATATTACATTGAATTTACTCTTTATTATAATTAAACTGCTTGACCAACTAACACATTGATTTTTATCGATTAGACCAAGACCAAAACCTACTTGTTGATTTCCCCATTCTGTGTAATTTTCACAGGGTCCAGCTAGTGTGAATTATTTATTGAAGTTAATCTTAAAGATGCACGCATTAATAATATATTTTAAGTGCATTCTGTTACCTACATTAATTACTCTCAAAAACTTTTAGACACTAAATAAAATAATACGAGTTCTTCAAATTGAATTTACTGGTAAAACGGAACAGATCATCATGAAATAAATTAAAAAACAGTTTATACTCAGATTTACTGTTAAGTTTGGAGCCATGGAAGCATATTTTAGAAGCACAGTAACTTTTTTTCGTGACATTTCTGTGTTTAATAATGTGTTAGAATTTAACATAGCACTTTCAATTGTAACTGTTTCACAAATTAACTCATTGAATTTCACTAATTAAATTTCACTTAAGCTGATAAGGAAAAAAAAAAATTGTATTTTTTAGGATTTCTGTAGAAATCCTGCATAATGAAATCCTGTATAGTGAATGTAGTAGAATTCTGAGTATCAAATTAGCCTCTACAGTGAACAAATTTTCTTTTGTTTGCCTTGATTGGCCATGAGTTTTAAAATGGCTATTCTATGGCTGGCTAAAGAAACTTCGTTCACTATAGAGGCTACTTCATTACTCAGGACTGCATTTACTGTATCGGATTAAATCATAGGAGTTACACCTACACAATATCAATATTCTGGTTGATAATAGAGTCCTTTATAGTCTCCTACTTCGTAACTCATAACTCATTATACAGGATTTCATAAAAGAGGAGTTCTGCTGTTCCATCCAAAAGATATATACGATATTGTGTTTATAACTGCAAACAATGCATTTGTTCTAAGACTCTGATTAGTCATTAAATCTTCGGAAAAGCAATAACCAATATTGTAATGGTCAATAACAGCTACTGGCACATCACAACTATAGTAGGTACAGTCAGAGAAGTGTATATCTAATGATTTCTACACAGTTTACTAATCCACATTTACAAAAAGAAATTTTACTAATTGTAATGCTTGTAGATATTTTAAAATTGGTCTGGCTACACGAGGACAAATTTAGAAAATTAGAAAAGTCTGATTTGTGAAATTAGCAACATGTAGTGATTCTTTTCTCTGATAGTACATGGAGAATAATTTGCAACTTATTTGGCACAAGAATGATTATTATTAGGCCCAAATTATGATTACGGTTGTTGCCACCGGACGTACAGTGTTATAAGTAACGAAAAGTAATTTTAATAATTAAAGGTCAATATTTTAATTAATAACGGATAGTAATAGTAAGAAAATTCTTCGATATGATTGTACGCATAATTATTTCTGGTGACCGGTATATTCCAATCCGGTATATTCCACCCTGGTAAATTCCACCTCAGTAAATTCTACCCCGGTATGTTCCACCACGGAAAATTCCACCCTAGGTATATTCCACCCCGGTAAATTCCACCCCACTTTACGAATTAGGTCTGTTAGTTATTGATATAATTCATTTATTATTATTTTATATAATACTAGGTAACCCAAGCAACACAAGGGAATGGGGCCCAAGTGGGCACTAGTTTGACAAATCGTATTGGTACTGTGTGGTTATTTGCAAAATGGGCCAACTGGTAACAGCATGGGCTGTTATGTTGAAACCATCTTAGCCCAAGATGTTGCCGATATGTTAATCAAGTTTCGGCCACATAATGTTGATATGCTCTATAGTTATCAGGTTAGACCAATATAACAATTCAATGGAATGGAATCGCCACATTGAACCAATCTTCTCCCAAAGTAACATTCCATGAGAATGGAAAACCACATTATCCCCATGTAATTTCTAGGCTACTTTTCAGTCTACCATCTCTTGCCCATCTAACCATCTAGTGCCCATGTTGGCACAATGTGTCATGGTTGCTTGGGAACTTTCATTTTCATTGAAGTAAATTAAATTTTTTGTTGGGTTCACAAGATATTTATTTTTCACTACACATGTGATAGAACAGCAGAAAGAAAGGTTGTATGAACGCTCTTTATCAGTTAAGGTATTTTATTTGCAATCTTAAGCTAATTTTCTTCATTATCGCCAACGCAACAGCGATATTAACTGTAAGATGATGTCATATAGTACTTATTGTTATTTTAATTTGCTTCTGAATTTGGTATTTTGACTTCGAGAAAAAGTGGCGAAAAATAGTTTTTGACCGAAAACTTTTTTTCTACACATTTTACATGATTTTTTTTTTGACAAGGTTGTTGATGGGGATGAGGGGGACTATTGCACAGGGTTGGTTTTAGGAACAGGGGTATTATTAATTTTTTTTTACATGGAGAGATTTTGATAACGGAAGTTTTTGTCCTAGAATCCAAACAAAAACTGATAAGCAAAAACATTGAATGGGTTGTCTCTGCCAGTCGACTCCTTAC
Source organism: Caprella mutica (assembly GCA_947561585.1). Taxonomy (NCBI): domain Eukaryota; kingdom Metazoa; phylum Arthropoda; class Malacostraca; order Amphipoda; family Caprellidae; genus Caprella; species Caprella mutica. The sequence continues at coordinate 387,613 of CANNZV010000595.1, forward strand.
ACACCTCTCCCAACCATTGTTTTAAAAGCATATACTGCAGTTTCGTGTTAAAAAGAAATTAATATTAACTTTTCAACATTTGAACTTCGAAATAAATTACCAAACTATGAATATTTTTATTTTTGTCTATTAGGATAAAGTTTTAAAAATTACCTTGAGCTACTTCTAAATATTGTACAAATGTCTCAGGATATTGTCTGAGTTATTTTTTCATGGGTACGAAGTATTTAATAAATGACTATCTAAAAATAAAATCTTTGACTTTTTATTGTCACCCTAATGATCATTTTCACTGGAGTGGAATTTACCTGGGTGGAATATAACGTGGTGGAATATAACTGGGGTGGAATATACCGGGGTGGAATATACCTAGAACCTTCTTTCTTTATGCCAACATCACATTAAAGTAGAAACAATTAGTCATTATTTTATATCAATATTGTTAAAATAGTTTTCCAGCCGAAATTTTGGTAATTAAATTTATTTTAAATAAAAGCATACTCGTAAAAAAATCGATAAATACTTTATTTTTCGATTATTTTTAACGTATTGCATCTTTAAATCCAAATAAATGATTTCAAATTAAAACAAAACAATTTTACATGTACATAATATTATAATATTCATTTATTCAATGAAATATAAAATACAGGTTGCTTCATTTATGATCAGATAAAATCTAACAGCTTGCAAAAAAAATCATAATGAACACTTTTTCATGAATAACACAATTTCCAAAAATTCTTTGATATCGAGATATAAACTCTATTCTATTATCAATTCCTGATTCTAGAATAAATTTTATGACATATATACTTAGGGAATTTCACATAAAACGAAAATTATTGTTTCTTGAAAATCTAAATTATCAAAACTATAAAGTTTTTAAGATACAGATTTATATACTATGTTTAAAAAGGACTCCTATTTAGATTAGGGTATTAGAATAAAATTAAAAAAATTAAAAAAACACCTTAGTACCTATTAAAATGTTATTGAATGTAAAATAATTCCACTAATAACCATCTGTTAGGAACGTAAGTACTTATGAATATCTAGGTAGGAGTTCTTTTAAAACTCTGTATCTTGAAAAATAAGCATATTGATTATTTAAGTTTTCGTGAAACGATGTTTGTTTTATGAGAAATTCTCTTTCCATATCATTAAAATTACCTATCAATATCTCGATAATAAAACATTTTTGAGCATTTTTTTATTAATGAAACGATTTTATTTTGGGTTTTTATTCAAGCTGTCAAATGTTGTTGGCTCTAAAATGAAATACTTTGTATATCGACAATATTTCTTTTATTTCAAAATTTATTCTAAAATAATAAACTTACAAGATGAATTCCATGTTTTTAAATGGTTCACATAGGGGAGACCTGTTACCCTTTCTTTGAAGATCGCATAAAAAATAGGGGCACCTTTTTTCACTCTGAAAATTGCTACGTCAGCTTGTACGTCTGTAATTGATTCCTATCTTTCTGACCCGATGAATGACGGCAAAGAAAAAGAACAAAGTTTTTCCTCTCTCTACATGACTTCACTTGGAAACGATTTGACAGTGTAAATATGTTGCACATGTTTTTGAAGATGTAGAGTACATACTGAATGATTATTCAGTCGGAAAATTTGATATGCTGAGATTATATATATTATTATTGATAACGATAAATATTAATCGTACTTTACCGTAAACGACTAATTTTTAAACAATATTAAATTAATATTTATTTGACAGTTATAATTATTTTTCCACATTTGTAACTAAATTTTATTAAAGATTTCAAATTACTTCAGTATTAATTAATTAATTAATTCCAGTAATTATAGAGAAGTCATGAAAGTATGTGTAGCAATATTTCTGTGATTATGTGTGTATCTTCAAAATGAGTAATATATAAAAATTTAATATTCATTATGCATTATATATGTATACGTATTTTTGTTATGAACTATAATTCAAATAAGAATTACTATACCTATATATTTCCATAACTCTGAAATAACATTGTTTCTTTCTCAAAAGTATCGAATGATGTTAATTGCTTACTTCCCGTCGGTAACCAACCCTCTCAGAAAACCGTTTATACCATCTAACCAAATTGTATGTTTCTATATCCCTATGTATTTTTATCCAAAGTAGGCCTATTTGTTTGATTTGCTGATTGTACCCTCACAGGCCTAAGTTTAAGTCTCTCCTACCTAAACACTTGTTCTTATAGGTAGAATTGGCATGAAACTAGCGGGGGTAGGACATAATCATATACTGTTCTACCCTCTATTCCGATCATTCTCATAACCATATTTGCCAAACTGTGTATTTTTATATTTGTGCCTATAATAAAATTGAACCGGTCATTACCCGCTTTCATTTCCTGTGTAATTGATAGACATTAATTACATCAGTTTCTGAATTATGGAATTAAAGAATATACAATTGATTCTGAAGGAATAAATTCATATATATTCCCATTAAAATTTGAAAGTCTAGTGTCAATTCTCAAACCCAAGAAGTGATCATAACATTTTTCCTTTAACATGAAGGACGAAAATTGAAAAAATTCAATTTTTTAAACTTTTGATTGTTTTTTTTTTAATTTAGAAAATATAGAGAAAATATAATAAAATTAAAAGTTTAGAAATATTCCTTAATCTCAGCTATCTCTATTTCTCTGTGGTATCATACCTTGTGATTTAAAAGGCATTGCAATCATCACCGATGTTGCAATCATTTCACGCATCGCCAGTCGCAACTCTCATTTCTTCTAGATCTAATTAGCACCAGACAGATAATATATCCTCTACCAACGAAACACGTAAAACTAGTGTGATGTTTGATAATCTGCAATAACTATTACTATGGTTTATTTATCGTCTAGAACACGATGATGAGAAATTAATGCGATTGGGGATACTTTGTATTTCGATGACGTCATCAGAGAGAAAAATGACACATAAAACAAATTGTTTTGTTTTACTAGTATATGAAACCAACTGATAATTTATATTGATTGTGTATAAACATGCATATGGTCTTGATGATTAATAAAGAGCCCCACTATATGTATCTTACAGGGCACCACCATAACTTTCTGTTTGGGTTTTAATGTTTCAACATTATTAAAATATTATTATTGAATTAAATATACTTAAATGGTATTGTGTGTTTTCATTTTCTAATTATTTATCTTTATAATCCTAAGGAATTTACCCATTTAATTATCTCCTTCACGTGTATAATAGTTAGAATGATTAGATTTAAATCCTTCCACGTAGACAATGAATGTGCAACAGTTTATCCTTCCTAGGCTCTACGTAAGCTCCTCGCTCCATTATCCGAAACTCTGTGTCATTCATCAAAGACAAAACTCTAATGCCAGACACCACCGGCAATCATTCGTCAGGTGTCACCCTCTGAGACATTGCACTAACCACCCAAACAGAACTATAACAAACCAACGGCACTGAACTAATGTCTATAGGACTCTAGGGGGTATACCAAACATATGAAAAATTTAAATCTATCGTTGACGATCTCTACCGGGTATTAAAATCTATGATAAAAATATCAACGGGGATGAAGAAAAATAATTTGATGAAAATTCTATCATAATTTATCTTTTTTAAAACACTTCTAGCGTCTTTCCTCGGACATTCACGATAAAAAATATTCAAAATTATGATATGTTCTATTATATTTGTTCAATATTTACCGTATTCGATCATAAGAGACGAACTGTCGATTGTACATTTTCGACTTTGCTTGAGAAATCACGGGACCCAAAAATTTGATTTTGCTTTATGTATAATCGATTTGTATATAGATTATTTACATAACATTAAATATCAGTTTATCTATATTATAATACAAAAAATTACGGAGCATAACTGAGTGAATAACTAGCACTTAAAATCATATATTAATCTTCACTCTTTAATTCTATACATTGTACGTGTTTTTTCTCTTAATCCTGTTAATATATATTTGGAAAATAATTCTTTAGTAGGTAAATGATTTAAATGGAATTCATCAAAGGGAGCTTTATCCCCGTGATTTATCAGCTATTGCAGTCAATGGAAATGTTTTTTGATTACGAGCTGAAAGACGAGACTTGAATGAAGTGAGATTACTGACTCAGCGAAATATGGCACAGAAAGAACTATGATTAAATATATATCTTCAAATCGAGAGATTCGATGGGGGGTTGTTGATCTTTTAATTAACATTATTGTAAAAGATTTATTGATGTAAATCAATATGTAAATGTAAAAACAGTAACATTAATGAAGTGTTTCTTAAACTTGTTGGAGGTATTGAACCCATTCATAAATGCTTTCATCGACCCATCTGTGTTTGGAAAATTAGAATAAACTTTTAAGAAATTAAAATAATGTATATAACTATATACTGTTGAACTGCTCTATACAGTGGACTCCTTTATAGTGGATGTAGAGTCCTGAGTAAGAGAGCTACCCCGAATAGTGAACAAATTTTCTTTAATGTGCCAGGAATGCTATCAATTTTCTAAAACTGATGGCCATTTTATGCCAAACTAAAGAAAATTTGTTTACTATAGAGGGTAGTTCTCTTACTCAGGACTATAGAGGACTCCACTATAGAGTGGTTGTACTGTAGTGTATTACAGCACAAACTATACAATACAATACACAAAATCACTGTGTTCACAAACAAACTATAGTACTATGTAAAAAAAACTCTATTTGGACCGTATATTTCTTAACTATATAAAAACTGTATATTTTTCATCGCTAACAATGACAGAAAATACCAACCCTGAAACTAAAAAATGAAAGAATATTTTAACGTAAAGCTGCAAAGATTATCCTGATACAGTAACGAGTTCTTGAGGCTATAAATTCAATTAGTTTGGATATTTGCTTATTAGCGGAATGGACGCGGTTCATTTCGACTATCCCACTTAATTCCTCCGATTGAAGCTAATTAACCAAATGCAAATTGTTAGCTTTAACTACATTGGAAAAGGACTTTAATGAAAACTCCACTGATTATTTCACAATAGGAGAATTATCATTAAAAATTGAAGTAGTTCATTCTTAGATCAAGTTTATGAATCAAATTTTATAAAAAAAATATTTGCATATCGACTTTTTCATCCCAATTTAAAAATACAAAAAAAATTGTGATTTATTTTCATAAATTCACTAAATGTAGAGATAAAATTTCAACCATATTGAAATTTTTATGTAGGGTGCTAAAACATATTAATAATTAATTAGATTAATAGCAGTACTTTTCTCAGTACGCCTCAGGATTTAATTCATTATATTTTGAGTGAAAGGCTCATCCTGTTGTTAAAAGCTTCTATTGAGTGTGAGGCTTATTTGTACGCAATGTCCTTTCTTCTCCTATCCCCAATATTTTGTCCAATATCCGATAATTTGAGACGATGTTTGACCAATAGATTGCACAGCTCGCGATGAAGAATTTCCTTGCAAGGACACAAAGTTCTTTCATGCTAATGATGCAATCCAATTCTACCCAATTAATGAATAATGCATGTAAAAAATCAATAAATTCCAGTTATGAATTATCGGTCAGTTTCACATCTTCGGTCATATGAGAAAAAAATATATTATCTAATTTTTATTTGTATTGGTATCCACGATACCTGCATGGATACCATTTAAAATTTAACTATATCAGAAAAAAAATGATAATTTTTATTTTAATTGGTACCCATGATATCAATAGGAATACTAAACACAAATTGTAATAAAAATTAAATAATAATACTTTATATCGTTTTTTCTCATATGACCGAAGATGTGAAACCGACCGATGATTCGTAACTTATGAATTCAATGTTCAGTTAATATTGAATGAGCAAACATAGTATAAAAAGGCATAAGAAATGAAATTCAGTTCTATATAAGATTATATCTTTCTTCATGTTTGGAATAAAACAGTTGATACAGTGAAATAAAGAAAATGAAATATATGTTAATATAATCTGTTGTTATTTTTTACTTAATTTTTTATTTATGAAATAACTAAAATTGAATAACTAAAGCACTTCAACTATTGACTCTGATATCAAAATAACTTCAATGGTAACAGTATTTTTCAATCAATTAGATTCTGCTAAATTAATTTTAAACGTACACATATTGTCTATTTCTTTAATTTACTTAAAAGTGAACATCGATTATTTTAGAATTGTAGAAACTATGAATAATTAACCTTTTACACCTGAAGATAAATTTCTACGTTTTTTCTAGCGATAGAAAAATGTGGTTGTGAACATCCATCCTTTGATAGACGACAAATGATTTCGGCGATTAAATCTCATATTTTTCGGTTACACGCACCATTTAGCAAAAGAAATGCAGTTGTCATTTTTGAGGATTCCTTTTAATCACATGAAAAGCTTTGCATCTCTCTTTTGTGCTGAGTCATCAGTTCTACTGATTCGTATGACTCCCATCAGACTGAAAACGCAAAAAATACTCCAATACATGAATTGCTGGCCAATCTTTAGAGAATTTGAATGAAAAAGAGAGCCTCGACTAAAATTGCAGCCGTAGGATTACGTTCCCTTTACATAAATAAAATATATTCAATTCTCTCATCTTGGGTACAATTTATGGAAATGGATATTATTTTGAATTACCTCAACGCTTAAGAATTATAGATTAACAGATATAATTTACACTTAAATAATTATTATAACAAATTATCTATAGTCTCTTAATCAGAGTGTATTTTTACTACAGAATTTATTCATTTAATTTAAATTATATAGTGTGATAATAGATAATAGATATATAAAACCATATCATTAGCCATACTGAATAAAGATATTTGGGTAAGTTACGAATTATCGGTCAGTACTACATTTTCGGTCGTATAAAAAAATATTTAAATTATTATTATTAGATAGCACTGTGTAATAATAATTTTTATATTGTTTTTTCTTATATGACCGAAGATGTAGTACTGACTGATAATTCGTAATTTACCCTAATATCTTCTCAGTTTATTCAAGTATATTATTTTATATTTATATTAGTAAAGAACATACATAATTTTATATACAGGAAGGCCCTGTTTTTTATTACCAAAATAATGACTCAGATTTATTTCCAATGGCAATTAGAGCGAGACATGACTCGAAGTTAACATGAAATTGTTTTTCCTGAACATCTCACTTTCTTTGAGTTTAAGGTTCAAATTAGCGTAAATTTTGGTGTATAGTGCCAGAATCAGCTGATGAAAATTCGAAGTACCAAATTAATTAAAAGTTTCTTCCGTTATAGAAATTAACTTCTGAACCAACTGTTTCTAATAACCTCATCTGAATAATAATATACCCATGTTATTATATATAGTTACCATAATGCTTACATACTTTAATAACTTCGAGACATGCCTTGCAATTATTACAGTTTTATAAAAGCGAGGTGTAATAAAAGGGGTTAAACTGATTTTTATCTCGGATATATGAAAAGCTTCAACAATTGAATAGTAACTAATAACTAATATAAAATGTGAATCATCAAAATTAAATAATATAAATTAATATTGTCATGGAAACAGTCATGTTAAATTTGAATCATTAATATATTTCGAAAGGTAATTAAGTTAATGGAGTGAATGCAGTTTAGCCGAATAATTGTCATTTCAGGACATTGATTTTACTGCATTGAATGACTCGTAATTAAGAAGAGAGGTTATCTGTACTTGTTTAATACGACATTGGCATATGCACGACTTTTCCAATGAAGTCCATGGAAAACTCGCTATGACTGAACTCATAGTAGTCAATGGTTATGATTTAAAATTTGAATCTTGTTTCAAAATACACAGACTTGATATGCATCTATTATTATTATTTAACAAAAAATATCTGTATATGGAAAAATCATGGCCTTAAATAATTTTCATATTGGATTTATCCTCGGAACATGCATAAATCATATCCAAATATAATTATAATTTATACATGAAAAATTCTTCCGAAACAGTTAATATTTTAGGCTCATTTAAACAGTGCCACACATACCAAATATATAAATTATCATCATCAAAAACTGTTTTAAAATTTCTAAACAGAACAAAAACCAACTCCATTGCACATAAAAATGTATACATACATTTTTTGAGGGTATAAATTCTTTAGAAGAACATTCTTGCGTTGTTGCACAGGCTTTTCTTAGTAAACAAACTTTGGAGAAATTGTTACATTAGTTTTTATACCAAGAGAACTCTCTGAAGGTATTTGAAACCACTCGCACATACGTAGTTAAAGATACTTTTCTAAGTGAAATGGTGTACTAAAATGAATGGTATGTATTGGATCTAAGGGAGATATTGTCGGTAAAATAAGCATTGGAAAATAGTATACAGGGTGACCCACAAAAAAGTTTGAATTAATATAATTATCGTACACTTACAATCTTAAGCAATGACTGTGGTAGAATGGATAGATAGAAAGAAATCTAATTTTTAAATTCACTTTAACTTATTTTTTAAATACTTATAAGTACGGTATTTATATTAATTCTAAGTTGGTACACTTTTTTGTTGGTCACCCTGTATATATTCATAAATAAGATTAGAGAATTCAGTAACATAATATTTCTTCCTTTATGAAAAAGTATATAAATAGATGGCAGAATGTATATTTTATTTGTATATTGGAAATACAAGAAACAAAATAAAAGCAATACAAACTTGAAATTTAAAACTGATTCTTTTAAATAGGTATGAAATGTAAATAATAGAAATAGACAATATACGTTGGTATATATTCTGAAATATAAGTGTATCATTATTATCATGTTGATGTTAGATATATGTATAGTATACTCATAGTATTGATCATTACAATATTTGTATGGTCAATTTTCAAATACAGTAGAAATGAACTATGTGTAATGAACTACTTTTCTTTTAAGTCTACCATGAATGGCCATCAGTTTTGGGAAACAAATTGCCATTTAATGGCTGACTAAAGAAAATTTGTTCACTATATAGGATAGTTCACTACTCACGATTCTACCTTCATTATACAGTGTGTCGACTAAAAATGTATACACTGTCATTAAATATGAGTACAGTAAAACTCCTGTGTTATGAGGCACTCGAGTAATGAAGGACCTGAGTTATGAAATGCACCTGAGTTATAAAGTATTTTCTATGCTTCATTTATAGAAAACGACTTATGTCAAGAATTTTGTCCTAGTTATTCCTCAAAGACCATAGTTTTCTCCAAGATGTAAATGATAAAAAATATTCAGTGCCCCTGAGTTATGATGTGGCTCTGAAGGAACCAATACTTCATAACTCTGGAGTTTCACAGTAATGGATTATGTTATTACTTGTTATTACAATATTATGCATATTACTATACTAAAATGATAAATATTTAGATTCAATTATTATGGTCAAGTGGATACATTTTTATTGGACACACTATATAATATTTCATTATAGAGGAGTTGTAGTATAATGTATAGGAACACAGTACTAGGACGTTCATAAGAACATTCAATGTTCAATACAGATCAAGAACCTAACTGACCTTTGAAAATTTCTGATAAACCTATAATGGTATAAGTTAACACCTACTTTCCAACTACTGCTATCCTAATGAAGTGTCAGAGCAATGGCTGCGACGTTATAATTCCTCTATCTAATAGCATTGAGAACTCGAGATTTTCAACAGAGAAGTTCTAATGAACTAAATACTGGTGCGGCAGACAGCAAAATTGGTTTCTTCTGGTCTACCTTGCCCCAATTGCTCTGGATAACTTTTCTCATTGGAAGCTACCTACTCGATTCGCTGAAGCAAGGACTCTGATCGAAAAACTTATGTATCTTTCCCATTAACTTTCAGCTCCCATTTTTTCTTATATAACCTACGTTATTACAGAGAGTTTCAGATGGAAAGAAGTCTTATTATTATTGATAGTATTAGTTAATTGTGAGTCTCCTAGACTGAATTTAATAGAAGCATAAATTGTAACCATTAGATTTGGTGAGAATTTCAAAGTTCAGTTTACTATAACTACATTTTAATATAATTGTTTTAAAATGAGTTACTGTACCAAATTTTCCCTTTTTCTTTCTAATCCGATGGATGGAAGATGATTGAACGAATATTCTTTTCGTAATATTTAATATAATCGCCATATTTCCTACAGTAATTGTAGAGCAAATAGGGTAAAGGTTCAATATTATTAACTTTATATTGCAGATAATTGGTGTTTTACTGAAAGAAAATGAGTAAAATAAAATTAAGATTTTTTTTTCTGATATGACTGGTGATAATTTTCATAGTTTTAGATTGATCATTTACTCTATTTTTCATTTAAATCTTCTCTATAGAAACTATATTATAATTTGTTACAATCATACACGCATGCATGTATAGAAGTAGATAAAACTGACATTACTACAATATGAGGCTATGTTTTTACTCATAAAGCAGCAAATAAAGATGCGTTATCTCCTACTTTTTACGTAATATATTATTACTATTATATTATATAACATTTATTGTCTGTGTACAGTACAAAGACTAACAAAAATAGAAAGAGAAGTTTTGGCTGATAAAGTTACCTTATAAAGAAGATATTCGAATCCTATGCCATTATGCACTTTTTCCTTGCTATATTAAAAACTATATACCATTACTGCCTATAATGTAAATACACGTAACGGGATTAAAAGAGATTAAACTAGGAAAAAATAATTTCAATTCCTCTCTCTCTCTCTCTCCAGCCGACTTACATTAGTACAATTATTCAAAATTCACCCTCGAGATCTTTACAATAAGGTTTTTTTTCTCCTATTTACCCCCGTAATCTTTACAATGATGTTTTTTTTCCTATTCACCCCCGTGATCTTTACAATATGGTTCGTTCTCCTATTCACCCCCGTGATCTTTACAATATGTTTCGTTCTCCTATTCACCCCCGTGATCTTTACAATATGGTTCGTTCACCTATTCACCCCCGTGATCTTTACAATATGGTTCGTTCTCCTATTCACCCCCGTGATCTTTGCAATATGTTTCGTTCTCCTATTCACCCCCGTGATCTTTACAATATGGTTCGTTCTCCTATTCACCCCCGTGATCTTTACAATATGGTTCGTTCTCCTATTCACCCCCGTGATCTTTACAATATGGTTCGTTCTCCTATTCACCCCCGTGATCTTTACAATAGGGATTTTTCTCCTATTCACCCCCGTGATCTTATATGGTTCGTTCTCCTATTCACCCCCGTGATCTTTACAATTAGGTTTTTTCTCTTATTCACCCCCGTGATCTTTACAATAGGTTTTTTCTCCTATTCACCCTCGTGATTTTCACAATAGGTTTTTATCTCCTCGTGTTAATTAAAGTGTGGCTCTAAATAAACACTCCGGGAAATTTTCCAATTTGAAGTCATAATTGGGCTTCAATTTGTGAGTAATCATTAAACCAGCTTGGGAGCATCAATGATAAATAATTCATGTACTGAATCCAAATGAAAAGATAAAATCATTACTTAATTGAGATTTAAGCATGTGTAATTTGGCTATGTTTAAAATTTAAGAATTTATTATATTACTCTCTCATAATTAAGTAAACTATCGACAAAGAAAATTTAATATAAAATTAGATAATTCAATAAAAACACATTTTTGCCATATAATATTACAGATTTTTTCCAAATATCCATAGATGTGATAAATAATCACTAAATACTTTTCATTAGCATTGACTATTTTATCGAGATTCTTCTTCAAGATGAACATTCTAACGATCATTATTGATTTAAAATATGAATTACAATACCATAAAATACAAAAGATAGTCAATTATATCCTGATTTATATACATTTAAAGGTCCCCTCCAAGCAAATTTTTGTATTGCTCAAATCAACGAGACTTATGTTTCTTATCATTTTATTGCAAACTTAATGAAATTTGATACACCATTTGTTTTGATTGTCAACTAGGTATTTGGTTTAATAAATCTATTTATTATTCGTTTATAGGTTTAAATTTGGATAAACTTATTATAGAAACATTTATATACTTTTAGAAACAATTAATATCTTAAAAAAGGCCAAAAACGCATTGTTTGTTTAAGAATCTAAATTTGAAATCAAAACATAGAGTGTATACAATCTTCTTTCTCAGCGTCAGGTTGGAGATTCGCTCAATTGTTGCTCACAGAATATTAAAAAACTTTAAAAGAAAATAATGAAATATATACTGAACCGAATTGTATGCAGTTTGCGGAATAATGATTGTAACCTTAGTTCTAAAATATTATGCAATAAACTAATTTTTTTCACGGTGCCTGGAGAGGACCTTTAATGTTGGTCTTAAAAATTAAATATCGAATAATCTTATATAACACTCTTCTTGCTTTTCAAAATTTCAGATGTCTACTTTATGTACATACATTTATCTCCTATTTCTAAACATCTTCAAAACACGAGGTATCTCCTAAATAACAATTATTCCAGGTTTTTCCTTTACTTTCAAATACAAACTTAGGATTCTTTCCAAAAAGTTTTAAACCAGAAAAAGTTTCACGTCACTGACACTATTTACAAGAACTCTCCTTTTGGAGTTTCTGCAGATTATTACAAATATTTAAAGTTACATTAGTGGAATATGTTTGGAGGCATTTATTTTATTTCTTATGCTATGCAGCTGAATCATTTTGTTCATTTACTAATTCAAAATAATTTCCATTTTAACCCATTTATAAATAATGGATAATTTGAAAGATTCAAGAAGAAATTAAATAAAGATGTTGTATGGGTTAAATCACACTAAATTATAAGCTCAGCACTCAATTAGACTTACAGCTCTCGGGATGTGGGTGGTAACATAGGTCACGATAGGTCATTCAGAATTTTTTAAGGTCAACTTAGTTCATATCTAATACAGGGGTTGGACATTGGACAACACAATGAAACTTGCAGCTCTTTCGTGGAATCTAAATTTCTGCAGCTCCTGACGGAGTTTTTGTGGAAACTGGGATTCAAATATGTTGTTTTTTAAGTTCTGCAGCAATTTCAATAGCTGTGGTCTTGCAGTTTTCCTTTTCTTTCAATGGAAGTCATTACTTTTGAGACAGTTGTACCTACCTCTTGAAACGCCAACCAACTCTCACTAAAACTCTTTAACGATTTTTACGAATCAACTTATCATGATCCATTTGAAATATTAATAACAATCAAATATAAGAAACAAAATTTACTTTAGGTATCAATGTTATATGGAGGGGGTAAGACTAAAGGGAGCACGGACATATGCCTAATTATACGAATAAATGCTAATAATATGAGTACCTTTCCACAGATGATCTTCGTTTCTCTCCAATCTAGTGCAATTATGCAGAAAATGAAAAAACAGCAGCTAAATCCGATTAGATTCAAATAAGATGGTATTTTTTCTATCGGAAAGGGTCCGGGCGAGCCAGCCCCTCCCTAGATTACTATAGGGTTAAATAAACAAACAAAAATTTGCTAATCAATTGATATAAACAAAGAAATGTCAATCTTCAATTTTCCTTAATACGTTCAAAGATTACGATGGTAAAATATTAAATTTTTTCCTTTTTTTGTCAATGTTCTGCATGTAAACAAACACTTTTCGAATAATGCCATCCCTTATCAATAAGATATTTCCCTCATCGAATATGTAAGTTAAAATTTTACTTTTTTATATTCCAATGGAATGAAACTGTATCACCAATACTAGAAAGTTTGAAAGCATTATATTAATACTATTATTTACAAACGTGATGCAATACTATACCTGTCTCTAAATTCAAACACATCATTCTTCAGTCTCAGTGAAGACGAAGTATGCAAGTCCCAAGATTTGAAACCCTATCTAACTTTTTAGATCGGGGGTGAATGATAAGAATACGAATCTCAATACCGATATATACGACGCCGAATAACTCATTGGCAGCGATTATGAAACCATATCACGTACTTGAGCATAAAAATGAAATTGTTTTTGGTATCCAATCAATATAATGAGGTATATTGAAGAAGAACTTCTCAGCAAAATATCACTCCCACGCGTGATCTATTTTGGTGCTTCCATTAAATGCCCATCGGATAAATTGCACAGAAATCTGAAAATTGTTCATTTTTATATGGTAATTATATTCACAGCTATATTAAGAATATTCAATTGAAAAAAAAAGATCTTATAATCATTTATTTAGAATTGAATCATATTTTTTTTCAGTTAACAAAAATGTAATCTTCGATTATAATCAATGTATAATGTATAAGAATTCATACGTAATTTATAATAAAACATAGTATTTATTACCGTATATTTCCAATAAATAAATCCGACTATGATGTCTCATATTTTATGATATGATATTTTATGATACGATATTTTATGATATGATATTTTATGATACGATATTTTATGATATGATATTTTATGATATGATATTTTATGATATGATATTTTATGATACGATATTTTATGATACGATATTTTATGATACGATATTTTATGATAATATATTTTTATGATGATATATTTTTATGTATATTCACATTTATGGACAATAATAAAGGATCAGCCCATTAGAAATTTTCCAACTGAGTTTTTAAAGTACATCGCTACTTGCTTTCTTCAATATTTTCGAAGTACTGACAACACATCTCTTTATAAGTTTATTGTCTAGATACAGTAGAACTCCTCTATAATGAAATCCTTTATAGTGAATATAGTGTCCTGAACAAATTTTCTTCAGTCTGCCATGAAGTGGCCAATAGTTTTCTATAATTGAAAGCCATTCATGGCAAAATAAACAAATTGGGTTCACTATTCAGGTTACTTCTTTACTCAGACTTTACATTCACTATACAGGATTTACTTTCAGAGGTTTTATACCTTTATTTCATTCCCCTCTCTAATTAAATACCTGTGACTATAGAGTCCCCTCTGAGATATTACATCTGAATAGTAATAATTAACTTAGTTAAGCTAAAAGCTGGGAATTGCATGCAAAAGTGGGTGATGAATGATTATGCTTTATATTTATTCATCTCTGAATTTATTTAAACGTGCATGGAATACATCAATAAATTTAATATAAACATGAAAATATATACATTTTTAAATAGAATCGTTAATTTATTTAAATATGTGCAGTTTATATCATGCTGACACACTTCAATTTTTGTTAACTATATATTCTAATTAACATGGAATGAATTAATATCAAACAGTTACATTCAGAAAAATATTAAAATTTTGCCGTTAAAAATAAATTTCCTCAAAATTCGAAACTAAAACGAGCACTCGTAGAGCGCATGATTCGCCGCTGCTACATTTTTTATTCATTTTCAGTAATATTTTACATAACTTTTACTCACTTAAAACTCCTCAGGCTACAAATATCTGAAAATGAATAGATTATCCATTTACAGGGTGCGGAGAAAGTCTCCGATCATATAAAAATGTTAATTTAATGAATTGCGATGGATGAAATAAAACAAAACTTATCACACAATATCTCAATAAACCCATATAACAGTTCTACCAATTATTTTTCAATATTACCACCATTGGAAGCGTTTAAGTCTTCTTTGACGATGGTTCTCACACTTCTTTCGTCGATATCCATACTCTTAGCCATCTTTGTCATGCTTCGCTTGGGGTTATTCCTTATCCGCTTCCTAATGGCTTTGACTTTGGTTGGAGAGTGTGCAGTGCGAGGTCGTCCACACCTGGGTCGATCACCTGTTGTCTCCAGTTCTTGGTAGCGTTTAACAGCATCCCTAACTGTCAATTTCGGTGCTTTTAACAGTTTAACAATATCTGGGTTTGTCTTCCCCGCGCAGTGTAGCTGAATAATAGCCTCACGTTGACTCATTTTTACAAAAGACAATGTAAATTTATCAAAATTTAGACCTGTAACATTAAAGTATATGATAATAGGAAGAGAATGAGATATAAATGGATAAATTTAGTAAATAAATAGCATCTTTAATCTAAAAAATATAATTTGATCAGGGCCTTTCTCCGCACCCTGTAAATAATATTATTTTGTAATACCATGTTTGCCATTTCTTTAAATATATAAAATTCATAATATAAAGTCTGTTACAACAACCCAAAATATTATTCTTTTCAGCAGAAAAATCTCACCGACAATAATAGCGACGCAATTCGATTTCAATACAAAAGGATTTTTGTCATTTTGGTTGGCAATGTTCTTTGTAGTTCCTTAGGTCGTTATATATATATTTCTTCAGCTAATGCTCATACAGCCACTTGCGCAGTGTCTACGATTTATCCGTTCAAAAACAATAACGGAATTGCTTTCGCTATCGTATAATGGCCTGGAAACAAAGGACAATATTCAGTTGCGTGCATAATATATAAATAATATTGGCAATGACTGCACACGATAGAATATGTAGTCAGGCAATTATTGACATTAAATTGATATCATATGTATACTGTTTAAAATATTTCTAATTGAAATAAGATGTATGAGATAAATATTTTATGAAAATTGAAATTTAATGAATTAACTGACAATGAAAAAATTATAAACACCTGAATTTATTTTAAAAAATTCATATACCCAGTTGATAAATTCAGATGTTTTTAGTATTAGATCTGTAATATGGGTTTAATAGTTATCAGTCACTTTGTCCGATATTAGGGTCACCAACACTAGTTTGGCACGAGGCTTCTGTATAATAGTGTTGGGAAAACATCAAATGACACACAGTAACAAGTTGTAGGTCGTAATTCGAACAGTGAGATTGAGATTATCAAAATGGGTTCCGCCTTGAATTAATTGGTCTTTATCTAGAAGTAAAAGAAACGTTTTTTAATTAATTATGTCTAAAAATGTGAGTACACATGACATTAATTAAAAATTGAAAAGAGTCTTGAATTATAATGTTACCGCTTGTAGATATCGGGTGATTAGGGTAAATCACGTTAGGGATGGTAATTTTTTTTTTTTGCATCCCAATTTGTTGCCTCATACCCTCCTTCAATATTATAAATACAGTATATTCTGAAATAACTAAAACACACATTTGCAGTACCTAACGATATTGCTTTATAAAGGCACAGTCACACTGCGAGAACTTTTGAGCTTCTCTGGAGCGGTAAAAAAATCATCACTGCTCGTTACCGTTAACCAGAAGTTGGCCACCGTTAAGGCAACGTCATATAGGGTAAATTACGAATTATCGGTCAGTTTCACATCTTCGGTCATTTGAGAAAAAAAGATATTATTATTGTTATTTTAGTTTTGTTTTAATTGGTATCCATGACACCTGCAGGTATCATAGATACCAATTAAAATAAAAACAAAAGAACAATTATAATGTCGTTTTTTCTTATATGACCGAAGATGTGAAAATGACCGACAATTCTTAATTTAAAATACGTTACGCCCATATATTCGATTTTTTTATCATATTATGCGTGGTGGAAGCGTTGTTGAAACTCGGTCCCTTCTCTCTGCCGTTCAAGGAACGCTCCAACAAGGTACAGTCCTTGTGACCGGGCCTTTAGGACTGTAATCAACTGCCGCAATACACTTGCCTCACCCTTGCTAGGCATGTCATTGTTTTGAAACAGTTCTCTCTTACATGATAAAAAAATATATTAAATTTATAGAGATATTTAGAGAACTAATTATATCGTTCATAGTTAGTAAATATTAGATTTTTTTTAAATTAGATATCTTCTTTTCCAGAAGAAGTTTAATAATCAATCCTGATGATACTATAAATTGTTTTAGATGATGTTGAATGCTGGATGACTGCAGGTTACCCATCAATGATGTGTTAGTACAAATTAATTTCTTATAATAGCTGATATTCAGACACCGAACCGTCACTGATGTAATGGTTAATTTCACATATATGTCCGTCACTACAGTCGTTGGACCAAAGATATTATACTATAATATTTTAGACTGTCCAGCGTTAGACCAGGTGATTTGAATCAAATGTGTAGACTGTGCATGTCTGTGGTACTGTTAAAGTCTTGAAAAAACAGTAGATTAACCATGACCTGCTGAGTCAGCAATCAGGAAAACCAATTTTTGATATATTTATAAAATTTCAATAGGTCAATTTTGATCTCAATGTTTCAATTCAATAGTAAATAGTATGCTAACAATTGAGTTCTTTATATTTTTGTAACCATCCTTATCTTGGAATTACACACGAGAGAAGTGTCATTCTATATATATTTTCAAAAATGATCAGCTAGAAAAGTCCAAAGAATTAAGGTCTGGACTACTTCCTGGCCAGACATCTTAACCTATGAAAGAGGGGTTGTAATTTTGGAATAGTACCATCATTTCAACTTGAGGAACTCTAAACTCGATTGTTCACAAAAGCTGAATGTCAAAATTCTTTTCAAACGTGAACACCAAGTTAAGAAGAAACATTTAGCTCTCATTCTCTCATGATTGTCAGTAAGCTATTATGACGTTTTACCTTTTTAGATTAGTCTGTTCTCAGATATTTTTTCTCAATATTCAAGTTTTAGTAACAGCGAGCTTCTACAGCCAGTTTACGATGAGATCGATGTAGGTTTCGACATAACTTCTCCCGCCTAATTTTGATCACAATTTAATGGTCCGGAAGCTTCGTTTTCTGGTTTATTAGAGGTTGAATAATTCTCCTTGAACTATTTAACAATTTTCTAAATGGTTGAATGATACAATATCAACTTCTTTACAATTGATGAATTTGTCTCATTTTTTTCGATCTGGGGCTCTGATACGAAAGTTCAATTTGAAATTTGTATGCCTGAAATAGGAGATTATAACACTAGCGTCCAGATAATATACCATTCATAGAGTCTTATATCGATTTTAAAATGATTTATTTGATACGCAAAACTGTTTTTATAAATACCCTGTACCTTCATTTATTTAGTCAACTATAGTGACTAAATTTATGCTCTCAATTACTTTATTTTTCCAAGATGTATATGACTCTTTAATAGTGAATTGTCTCGCACAAATAAAAACAGAAATTTGATATGTCGAGCTGTAATTCTATAGAAATGCTATAGCTCTTCCATTTGTTTATCACTAGAGTTCATTTTAATTAACGCTTTACTTTAACATAGCCTTTTTTCATTGTGAAACAATATTATATATACTATAGTATATATACTAGGGAAACTGAAATTGGTAATAATTGGCTACAAACTACGTCAATTTCCAGAGGAAAAAAATATAAAACATTTTTATATAATTGGTACATTAATTGTATTCCGGTCGATAGACTATTAATCCTCGCTACTTGATTCCCTGTCATTTGATCCCCGACGTCAAATGCTTCCTGGTCATTTAATTCCCAGTAACAAATTGACATCTGCTATTAATGATTTCATATTTCCGTATTATTTCATTAATAATATGAACCCCAATTTAATCATAAATACACTAGTCAGGTCAAATTAGGTTAGCGGTTCGGTTGGAGGGGGTGGGGACGTGCAAGCCATAATTTAAAGAACAAACCGCAGATTCTTCAATACCTCTCGTCTGTAATATTTAATAAATTATTTTAGCTTCCTTTAAAATTCTTTTGATAGTCAAAGTAACGCTATATCAGCGTCCTTTTAGGATCCGAATCACCTTTCTAAAGTTAAATTGTTGATATTAAACTTTTGTGATAGTAAAATTTTTACGGCCCAAAGCTGTGTGTTTTATGGTAGAATTATGGTTGAACAAGTTTGTAATAAGATTTTTACATACGAATCTGTATATAGTAAGTTAGAATATTAAATAAAAGTATTGAATGTTCTTCTTATGTCTTATATTAAAGAAATACGTAAAACACATATTGTTTCCATTCCCAGAAAATAATTTATTGTAGATAATGCAATATTAAAATATTATTTGGTTGTATCACTAGTTTCTGAGTCATATATTAGTGTTTTTTTTACTGATAAGGATAAATAATGAAAAAACATAAAAAAATTCACTATATTATACTGTTGAAATCCGACCAATAAATACAAAATCAGGAATGTTTTGTAAAAAAAATTAATTGGAATAAAACTATCATATTCACATAGTGTGATAAAATTTCAATGCAAATATGTCTCTCGCCTAGTAAAGACAACATATATCATTAATTTACCACGAAAATTCTATGCAATCTTTTTCCCTTTTAATGAGGCAAAGAATAACGCATTTCTATCCAATAGTAAGTTTCTTGCGAAGGAAATTAATATGCTTGAGACTCAACCGAATTAATGAATGAGAGAAATAATTGTACCAGCTGGATATTATATTCAGGAAGACTTTATTTTAGAGTTCTTTCGTCACTGTTTACTTTTTTTATTGAAAAAAAAAGTTGTTTTAAAGGTGGATTCCTTACTGTATTTCGTAAAATTATCTTCAGTATAAGTTCGAGCACAAACGATGTTAGGTTCTGTGCAAACAAAGAAATAACATAGATAAAGTTTTAATCTGGTTCAACATTAAGAAAATAATAAAATAGAAAGTTTGAAGAGAGGATTTTGAGTTAAATGTACACTCTATTATGAACACAATAAATATTATAGATAAAATCTAGAAAAAATTAACTATATTCAGAATAATTGTGAATGGTTATTTTCTTTCGATTGCCCTATGAAAAGAATTTCATATAACTATATTATATTAAACGGTACTCGGTTAATTGCTTGAAAACTATATCTCGAAAAACAGTTGCTCGAAAAACTATTGCTCGGAAAACAATTGCTCGAATTAACAATTTCATGAACCACAATTTCTCGAAATACAATTGCTCGAATGAACAATTGCTCGAAGGTTAGGTTAGTTTTTATGATTATGAAAAGTGTTGTTTTTCACAAAAGCACATAATTTTGTAGATTAGTTTCTAATTAACTAGCCTTCATGTGACACTTCAACAGGTGAAATAACTTAGATTTCCCTCAGTACACAGTAAAACTCACGATAATAACTCCAGTGAAGAGAATATTGTCTCTCATTCGTTGTGATGGTGAAGGGAGATATACTTTGGGAATTATTCATCTCGAATGTAAAGTTTCAATATATTTACGAAAACTATTCGATTTGATAGTTGTTGTACAATTGAAAACGGTTATAGTTGTGGGTTTAGTGTACGAGTATCTTGTGGTGTATTTGGGTATTTTGGTGATCTTTAATGGTGTAGGGAGTATATAAAGGCAGTGCTGAAAATACATCTATCAACATATGGGATGCATTAGATTATAGTTAGCTTGTTTGTATAACTGATACCGGTTCCTTGGGTTGTAGTCAGAACGTAGCTAGTTACCATAAATTCTATAAATTGATAAGTAGACGTGAACACTGAACATTTTACTTTCCATTTTCTGGCTGTTTTATACTGAAAAATCCTTAATCTCTGGTTAATCAATTTACTCTTCCTCTTTTAATGCATGCGAGCAATTGATCATTTGAACAATTGTTCATTCGAGCAATTGTAATTCAAGCAATTGGCCCAATTGTTTTCGAGCAATATTGTTTTCCAACAATCGTTCAATCGAGCAATTTACCGGCTATACTCAATGTCCAATATCTTTCCTTTTCCCCCAATTAAACAACAAGCAATCTATCGAATTAATCATATCATAACCCTGTTCTGCCAAATTTCAGTTAAATAACCTGATTTTTGTGTATTTTCAAAATCTATATATTTCTTGAGCTTTTGTAAATTTTGGATTTTTCCAATTTGACGACTGCCACCAAATTTAAATTAAATTAATTATTGCGTACGTATTTTTGTCCATACAATCTTAAAATCGTAACCATTATTGTAGAAACCAATACTTTTTGAGATATGAGGGTTTAAAGTTATTTATTTTCTATGTATAACTGAAGGATGGAGAACTATAAAAAATTCGTGTTTCCATTGAAATGACACAAACATTAAATATAGATATTTTACATGTAACTGAAATGCAGTTTGTTGTACTGCACTCTTCATGATTGCTTAATGACCTAGAGGGGGACATAACACAAACATCACTATTGAAGAAATAAATGGAAAATATCACGGAAACTGGAAATATTCGATGTATGTATTTCGGGGGTCGTAATACACATATCGAGCGCAATGTCCGCAAGCCCTCCTGAACAACAAACCAGCGGTTCCAACAAACTACATTACAGTTTCAAGTAAAAAATCCAAAATGATTAAGTAGCTAATTCCAATAAAACACGAGTTTCTTCAAAGTTCTCAATCCTTCAGTAAAACATAGGAAATTTATAATTTCAAACTCTCATACCTCAAAAGAATTAGTTTCTACAAAAAAACGTTTATGCTGTTCGGATTCTATGGAAAAAATAGATATAAAAAAAATAA
The DNA here is from genome assembly GCA_947561585.1 of Caprella mutica. Lineage (NCBI taxonomy): Eukaryota > Metazoa > Arthropoda > Malacostraca > Amphipoda > Caprellidae > Caprella > Caprella mutica. Next base: position 410,000 of record CANNZV010000595.1, read on the forward strand.
ATTAAATTAAATTTGGTGGTATCCGTCAAATGGGAAAGATACTATATTTTATGCATCGTGCATGTATAGCATAACCATACTGTAACCATACTCTATAGCATAACCATACTGTAACCATACTCTATAGCATAACCATACTGTAACCATACTCTATAGCATAACCATACTGTAACCATACTCTATAGCATAACCATACATATAATTAATAAATTAATAACGCTGAATCTTACTCGAGCTTAGTAAGATTAAGATGATGTCATATGACATCGTATTAAACGAAAAGTGATTAATGAATTTAATTTAGATATGAAGAAGAATCATAGGATATAATGAAAGTGAGATTAAGTCAAACTTCATCAGTGCAATGATACCGTTATTCGCACTATATAACATTTGGGTTACTTTCCTTCTAAATAATTCACGATTAACCTTTTGAAATGGGTTGAATTAGATATTTATAATCCTCTATTGTGCACATGCGTGTTATATCGTATAAATACGCTCCAGATAATTACAGACATCATTATCTTCCAATTGATTCCAAAGAACTGTTTAAAGAGTAAAATTGTTTTATTTTTATAAAAAAGTTTTGAGTCGAGGTCATTACCTGAAAAATACTTTTAGTTATTTCATAAAAACATAGAAATGTATTTTCCATTTACACTGATAACTTTTAAATATTTATTTCATAGTATGATATATAAATAAATATTGAATCCGTACGTACTCTGTGTACTTTAATGTAGCACAGAGAGACAAATTGTTGTCTGTATCGGAAACTAACTGGAACACCTATTAACTTTTGAGACTTCGAAGATACAAAGTTAGAAATGTTAAAAAGACAGAAGAAACTGATAGAGTTCCTTATTTATCCTAGTTTTGCAGAAAAAGAGTCTAAAGGTTTCTGCACTTTTTGTTAAATGTCCAAAGTTTTGGGCTGAATAACAAAACTTCTGGACGAATGCCTTCTTCGCATCTTGGCAGACTCTGGAGAGAAATCCTGTCATTTTTTCAGATGATCTTTGTTGTATTTATTGACTGATATGCATGATATTATTATCCAAAACAGGTTCCACGTGGAATTATTTGATTTGATTTATTTTAATGGGAAAGAGCTAAAAAATCGTCATTTTTAAAAAACGTTTTTTCAACCAATTTATTCTCATGATTAAAAATAATATAGCAGTGAAATATATAATTATTTGAAATAAATATTCATCTTAAAATAAAATAAATTAACTTTTATATCTTATAGCATCGAATATTTATGAGATAAAGGTAAATGAAAATATGAATAACTATCCCAATTTTACTCCTAGTATTTCACAGGCGAAGTCTTCACCATTTTTCTAGCTACACCTAAATAAAGAATGTAATCATTGGAGTCTGATTGTTCTTAGAAAATCTTACTAATGACCGTCACCTGCATTATATTATTTGGAGTTTCAAAGATTAGAAAGAGAAATGCTGGAACTTACAAAGGTAAATTTGAACTTGTTCCTCTAATGGCTAAAGTTTGGTGTTCTCACAGGGATGGTTCAAGAATGCAGACGGTTGGAACTGTTCTGCTGTTGCCCCAACAAATTCTTAGGATATTTTGGAATTTCGTTCGAGCCTTTAAGTTTTTTGTGATGCAAGCTTTTGAAGTGTTTGTAGCTTGATATTAGTGGTACTAAATTTAAGAGTAGGTTATAATGGATGAATGAATTACACCGCAAATTGGTTACAAAATTTCTTCACCAGTTTGCAGAAACTAGTAAAGTGTTCGTCAATTTTCACATATCATATGACCGGAATCCAAATTATATAGTATCCTTATATTTCCATTATTCAATACTGAACCAATAAGCTTTTAAGGATATACATAATCAATTATTATACGTATTTATATCCCTGTAAATGCTGTTTAAGAACCCGTTTGAGGATGTTCTCCAAATCCTTTCTGTCTTAGCGAATATCCACTCAATTGTCAACCCTGAAGATGGCACATTTCTGCAAGAACAATCTTTGAGTGACAAGCTCTTGAATTGAAGCTAGGGTACGAAGGAATGCATCCTATTTGGCGGATAACTGCTATTCTAATTATATAATCTAATTAATTTTAATATACAGGGTGACCCACAAATCAGTGTACCCATCTTAGAATTAATATAAATATAGTATTTATAAATAGATAAAAAATGAGTTGAAGTGAATATTAAAATTAGATTTTTTCGTACATCCATTCTACCACCGTCATTGCTTAAGATTGTGCGACGTACATGTACGATATTAATATTATTTCAAACTTGGGTACACTTTTTAGTAGGTCACCCTGTATATTCTAAATTTTTATTTGCAATACCATATCTCCAATTTTTGTTTATTTTCAATACGCAATCTCTCATATATTTATTTAAGAAGGTTTAGTTATAGAATGTAGATAGCTATTGATTGATTTACTATACTGTAAATTAAAATAAATTTTTTAGTATTTTATATAGCTATTTATATATGAAAAGCAGTAAAATCTCATTATTCGTTTCGATTAAATTATGCAGAAGTAAATTAATCCCGCATTGGAAACGAATATGTTTGTGATATTTTAGATGGCGAGTTAGAAAAGGTACATGTATATATTATATGCATTTCCTTCATTCTGATACGTTGCGTGCGATGTAGCACAACGGTGGGTCGCTGCCGCTTCTATTACAATGCATGTGGGTTATTGAAAAAAAATTAATATATTGAAAAAAACATTCTATAAACGGGAATATTTTATATTTTTGACATTTCTTTTTAATATGTATTGAGTTTACAAGTGAATGAAAGTAGTCATGATCATTAATCAGGAAAACTGACCGCTCAATAAATGTGGTACTACATGTACATATAATAATTTGCATTGAAATTGAGAAAATTATAATATTTTATTTTTGAGTAAAACGATAAAGCTATATTTCTAATTGCTTTAATTTAAGATATTAGTTTTCTAAACAACTGATCGTAAGTTAAGCATTCTATCAACCATAAATAACGAAAAATACACGAAATAATAAAAACAGTGTCTGTAAAACCGTTCACTTAAACATGTAGCTGGCTCAAATTGAAATGCGGGCCTATGACAGGCAGAACAGAATATTTTAAGTTTCTGAACATACCTTGTATCTTTTTTTGCTCACTTACTTTGTGAATTCCTCTCATATAACATATTTCGCAGCATATTTAGAAATGTATTCTTTTGAACTAGAATCATTCAGAACATCACACGAAAATGAAAATTGAAGAGATTATCATATTTTCTTCATAAATCATAAAAAAAACGAAATCGTATGAAAGACACATCCTTTTGAAAATACAAGAAACAGATCAGAATAAAATATAACAGCTGACATAAATTAACATTTTTATGATTATTTATTCATTCTCATCACCAAGAAAAAATAAACATTTATCTACAAACTTGAATAATTGAAAAACCGAGTCTGAAACTGTAAAACATTTTATCTAGGTACGGGACATTGTATAATGATCAAATTTAATATTTGAAAGAAATAGCTTATAATATGAATATTTTTTTGAAATATATGTCTACTTATTAATGTGTTTGTTCTGACTTAGCCCAAGTAACAATTTATGTCCGAAGTACATCCCGTGGAATTCCTCATCGCACATCCCCTGTATGTCCCTTGCGGAGTTCGAGAGGTGTTCCGTTTTTGTAAAGTGCGGAGGAACTCCTCTCAGGATCTAACCTGGTGTTCCGCGGAGGATATGTAATGTTCGGGCAGGATGTGATAGGGATGTCTCAGCAGTGACCACGGTTGGGCACACCGCAATACAGTAGAGCCATGAGCTTAACATTGCGAAACGACCACCGGTGGACATGCTATTTTATTTGTGTAATTACTAGTACTTACTAATATGAACCATACAGAGTTTCAGCACAATTTTGTCACTAGTACAGATATGGTAGAACTTGTAAACTCCCGCAATGTAGTGGAAACCTAGTTTTTGAATCCTGCACACAAAGTGTTAATATATCATTATTTTATTTACGGAGGTAGCAAACATACTATAAGGTTCATTTTATTATCAATTCAAACCCACTATTTAGACATTTCAAAAGCGGTGAACTATAACTATTTTTCAATTTTTCTTACCTACAAGAATCCTTGAAGTTATACGTTAATAATTAGCTTTTGTATCATGTGAAATATCTTAAATTTAAAGAAAGCTTAAGAATAATACTGCACGTTTGAATTTCAATTTAGGATATAAGTATCTCGTCCGAGTGCATCATTGTCCTCATATTTCATAAGTAGAGGAAAATGATGGCTCAAACAGCCTGGAGTGGCAAAAATGTTCTGGCCACTTGAGCACAAACTCTTTGATGGAGAAGAAATGAGTTGTTTAAGGAGATAACTCCATCATACCTGCAGTTTTTAAAGCTCACGAGTAATTATACTATATCGTGATTTTTAATTTTGTTACGTAATACTTATAAATCCTATTTTTCTCTGTATTGCTTGTGTGAGTTACAGTTGTTGAATGGGAAAATATATAAAAATTAAAATACATCAAGTAGTAGTATTTATAAGCCATTTTGTTCATAAAGAGTGGATTTATATAATTAATATAAATTTATTCATGAAATTAAAAACTGAAATTTTAACATCACATTATTTGAAATATTGTATTTTCACCCCTCATTTTGATTAATAAATAATTTAATTTTTAACGCTTCAAAGGAAGAGTGAGATATATAACTGAAGCTCAATGGTGAATAATTATCCTTGTCTCTCGATATGCTCTATTTCTAGATCATTGAACTCTACATTCTTCATCTGAAGATTTCAGAGGAGATTATTTGTCCTCTTCTCCGAGTGTCAATATATAAATATTGCCTGTACTGAAATAATGAATAAATAGATAAAAAAAATAATAAAATAAAAAAAAATTGAAATGTAAAAATATTGTACTATAAAATAGAATTTAAACTTTAAGATTGTTTATAAATTCGAGTTAATAAATAAACAAGAGGATTATATTCATATTATTAAATAATTCATTATATAATATAGTGAATATTGTATTTACTGATAAATTAAAGTCTTTGAAAATAAAAAAGTAATCTCATATAAGATCGGAAAATAGTGTTTGTGTTTTCCACCTTCATTGTCAATCTAAAATTCAAATCCATTACAATGATACCAACATTGTCTTTTACACTGACGAGTTCTACTCAGCATATTCTGTAATATTCATTCGGTTGGAATCTACTCTGAAGAGAATGTCAATTTCACTTGGAAACTTGGATTCTCCAGAAAGAAGTTCATTCTTCGATATGTAAAAGCATTCGGATGCGATAGGATGAAATCCACTGAGAAATTCTTTGAATCTTGGGACTGTCAGGAATAAAATCTGAAGCGATAAAAACAAAATGGATGATAGTTGATAGAAAAGGAAATGAAAGACTGAATATTTAATTTTTTGTACATTTAATTAAAAAAGAAACCTGATTAAAACATAATTCTGCATGAAAGTATCCTTACTATTATATAGGTTTGTGTTATTTGTGTTTTATATTTTCCACAATAAATATTATCATTATTATCATTAACATATTTTTAGGTCCTTTTTATATATATAAAAATTTGAAAGATATAAAAACTTCATATTTCTTTCATTTGAAATTTTCAATTACGTCAGTAAAGAACATTTTCTTCTATGAATTTAGTTAATTAATTATAGTTAATTCATAGGTTAATAAGTTAATTTATAGGTACTTTCTTCAAGTTAATTTATAGATACTTTCTTCAAGTTAATTTATAGGTACTTTCTTCAAGTTAATTTATAGGTACTTTCTTCAAGTTAATTTATAGGTACTTTCTTCAAATAATTTATAGGTATTTTTAGGTACTATATATGACACTGTCTTGATCTCTAATTACTGAAACGTGAATTCTGGTTCTAATCCAACTCAACTTGTCGCAGGCAGAAAAGAAACAAATGACGCGATAGCTGCATCGTGTCGCCTAATTGCTTGAATAAATCCCTGTATGACGTTAATTGAAGAGAACCTTGCCAAGCATTGTTCTATTGAATAACCAATCAATCATACGAGGGACAAAGTATAGCAACAGACGATTGAGGATATATTTCACGTATCTGAGTTATACAATAGAGGATGAGATTCAACCAGAATTTTGATTTCGATACAGTTTGTCACTTAATACAGTATAAGGCCATTCTATGCTATAAGTATAACAGTTAAAACACCGTATTTTCACCACAATGTTTCCGCTTTTTAAAATTATATCTATACTAGGCAGTGAAAACGCGGCGTATTAACTGCTAGAATACAATGGGCTTAATGTAACAACTTCGTTTAAGGATGCCGCAAATAGATTTCATCTAATGACATAACAGTTATTGATATTTCGATAGTCCTAATCCTAAATGTTGCTTTCAGGTAGCAAACCATTTAAAGATTTACAGCTTAGTATGCATTTGGAGCAACAATCATTTAATAACTTTTTCCAAGCTCATTTCACAGTGTTGCTTTGAAGCAACAATAACAAATTTGTATCTATACTATAGTAATTTCCTTAGTGTGTTTATTTATTTATTTATTTTGTGTCCGCTTCTACACGAAAGGGTGTTTAACATGAAGAATGTAACTATGATACGCACAGGAATATATTGTCTTGGTAATCAAACAAATCCCCTGTTTTTATTCAATTTTTAAATATATTTTATCTATAAAATAAATTAGACTATGCAGAAAATTGAATTTCAAATTATTGAATTCTTTAAAAGTAACTTAATAACGGGTAATAAATTGGTATTGATGATGACCTGTTCTTTTTACTGGGAAAGTATACTAGTTATTTGATGATTAACAATAAGCAAATCATTTAAGGTTCCATTTGAACATATTTTACCAAGAGATATAAGCCATAAAGGGTTAATCATCAAGTTTATGGCAGCATTAAGAGTGTTCCTTGATTCAGAATCTTCTTCATTTATTTGAGCTGAATGATTCTTTTTCTATAATAATTTATTAGTAAAAGGAGGAATTTCCAATAGGTCTCTTACATTACAGTTTGAATTCTTGACTATTATGAGAATATGATATTGATACTGTGATTCTGTTTTTAATATTCGCAACCAAACTGTCAAATAATTTTTTTTTAATGACCCCCTGCCAGAAGAAGCAGACCTTCTTTAAATAATTAAAAGAACAATTATCGTTATTTAGACAATGAAGTAAAATAAATGAAATAAATTGGTTGCTCGAACACCAACTCAACCATTTAAAACTGTTTTTAAGGGGAGGGGGTGACTATAATCCCACCCCCCCCCCCTAATTTGCCGATCATTAATCATTCTCTAAAGTCTTCTTGACTGACAGGCCGGAATATTTATCGCCTCGAAATTATCCAAAGAAAACTGAGAGAATCTCTCTTTTTTCTGTTTTCATACGCGAGTATGTTATCGACGCCTGGTGGGAAAAAACCTAATCATTTATCTTAATTTATGCACCATATAATTGGCTATTCTTTTTTAAGGCAAGGGATGGTACAAGGTAAATTTCGTATGTAACAATTTTGATGTAAATCATAAATGTCATTATCACTATAACATCATCTTGCATAATAATTATATTTTCTATGAAAATGATAAAATAAAATTAATTTATTTGCTTATTTTCCAAACCTAATAACATATAATCACCTAACCTGGTTTGGTGTGATTAATCAATTTTAGGTAAAATTATAGATTCGACTTGAATTTTGAAAAAAATGAAAATTTCACCAAATTTTTTATTTATAGAAAAGGCAATTCAAAAATTATATTTCGCTAGCCGTGCAAATTTATCCCCCCCCCCTCCCCCCCCCCCCCCCCCCCCCCCCCCCCCCACCTCAAAAAATAACTCAGTTGATACGTTAAAAATGTTCAGATTTTCTCTCATTTCATCTAAGTAGCAAAGTAGATCATTAACAACAACAGAGAAAAGTTTAATGAGGGATCAGAAAAAGTTAATCTTTCTTCGTGGATAATAATGAAAGATGGTACAGTGGAACTCCTTTGTAGTGGAGTCCTCTATAGTGAATGTAGAGTCCTGAGTAAGAGAACTACCCGTATAGTGAACAAATTTTCTTTAGTCTGCCACGAATGGCATAAGTTTTAGAAAACTTTTAGCCATTTTATGGCAAACAAAAAAAAAAAAATTTGTTCACTATACGGGGTAGTTTTCTCTTACTGAGGACTCTACATTCACTATAGAGGACTCTATTATAAAAGAGTTCTACTGCATACAGCTATACCTAACAATTTTATATTAGAAATCAGGAATAATATTTTTATAGATGAAATTTCAAAAAACATTTTAAGTTTATTAGGAAAAATGTTATTTTAACGAATATCGAAAAAGTTAGTTTTAGAAATTGAAAATAAAGATTGAATTCAAGAAAGTATTACAAATTTGAATGGAAAAGGGAAAAGTATATTAGTAAACATAATAATTATTACCAACTAAAAATCAAATAGATCATAATATATAATAAGTAGTAATATTGATTTATGCTGACTCTGTAAATTTTAATCAAAATTTCTATTCTTCTGTATATATTTATATTTCAGTAAGATAATACAACCATCCACATCCATCTAAATAATTAAGTTGCTAGTACCTATATCGAGTAGCATTATGTTCAGTCAGCAAATATATTAGGGCTTAGAAAACATAGCGTCAGTTGCCTAAATAATGCAATTACACGGCATTCTCCTGAGCCCCCTAATGAAAGAAAACAAAATAGAATAAATATTTGGGAGAAAAGTACGAGATTAGCAGATAACTTCTGGTGCAAGTAACAATTTAGCTGCCTGGGCCCGCAGGGAAGCATAAACTATGGCTGGCGAGGAAGACTTAGGGAATAAGGACTGCTAAACTTTTCGCTCTGAGTAGGAAAAGAACAGATTAAATTACAATGGAAAATGTAGATGTATACACTATATCGATAGTGTATATAAGATGAATAATCAGGTTTCTTTTTTTTAAATTACGATAGTTTTAGTTTTTGTTCAATTAAATAAACAGTTGGGTTTCTAATTTTATACAAAGAGATATTTTTTTCACTTTTTGAACAGCAAAATCGATGACTAGGTTTCGTTTTGCTTCCCAATAGATATGCAATAAGGTATTCCAATCGAAAATTTAATAATTTAATGTTAAAGGTTAAGGAAACTTTATTAATAAATATTGTAAAAATTAATAATAGATTTTATGTGGACAGTCATTTTTCATGCATATATATAAAAAAATGTTAGATCAAAAATATAATATCTTATAGAATAGTTATAGAGTGTTCGTCATGTATACATATGTTTCTGTACATTCTACAGTTTGGTTACTATTCACAACAGTATATAAGAAGTAACTGGACATTCAAAAGGTGAATTCAGCAGATATTGGAAATGCAGGTCAGCTTTAAAAGAGATTCATAAATTACCAAGCCTGAAATAAAAGTTTTAATGGATCCAATTCAATTTATTTGGTAATTGGTCCAAATATTCCAGGGAGACTAATTTTGTGTTTCCGTACAGCGTTAGCAAATAGAAAATCTGGTGATTATTATTAGAACATTAAAGAGGACTGATATGTATAGATTATGTGATCGAATTTCACATCAGCTTTAATAAAATAAAATACAACTGATTCCATTCAACATTATATTAATTTATAAATATCATATTATGAACTGAGTCTTTATAATATAATACACTTACACCTTGTAGGTAATCAAACAATATTTACAGCAGTGATGATTTTACTGCAGTTACTCATTTTCACATTTCCAAAAACAATATTTACTACATGACGAAATATATGTAAGATTTGAAAATATTAGAAAATTGGAAAACTGTGATTTGTACATCATCACAGTGACTCTTTTCTCTGATAGTACATCATCACAGTGACTCTTTTCTCTGATAGTACATCATCACAGTGACTCTTTTCTCTGATTGTACATCATCACAGTGACTCTTTTCTCTGATAGTACATCATCACAGTGACTCTTTTCTCTGATAGTACATCATCACAGTGACTCTTTTCTCTGACAGTACATCATCACAGTGACTCTTTTCTCTGATTGTACATCATCACAGTGACTCTTTTCTCTGATAGTACATCATCACAGTGACTCTTTTCTCTGAT
>CANNZV010000595.1:420506-475142 GCA_947561585.1 Caprella mutica
CTCTTTTCTCCGATAGTACATCATCACAGTGACTCTTTTCTCTGATAGTACATCATCACAGTGACTCTGTTCTCCGATAGTACATCATTACAGTGACTCTTTTCTCCGATAGTACATCATCACAGTGACTCTTTTCTCTGATAGTACATCATCACAGTGACTCTTTTCTCCGATAGTACATCATCACAGTGACTCTTTTCTCCGATAGTACATCATCACAGTGACTCTTTTCTCTGATAGTACATCATAACAGTGACTCTGTTCTCCGATAGTACATCATTACAGTGACTCTTTTCTCCGATAGTACATCATCACAGTGACTCTTTTCTCCGATAGTACATCATCACAGTGACTCTTTTCTCTGATAGTACATCATCACAGTGACTCTGTTCTCCGATAGTACATCATTACAGTGACTCTTTTCTCCGATAGTACATCATCACAGTGACTCTTTTCTCTGATAGTACATCATCACAGTGACTCTTTTCTCTGATAGTACATCATCACAGTGACTCTGTTCTCCGATAGTACATCATTACAGTGACTCTTTTCTCTGATAGTACATCATCACAGTGACTCTTTTCTCTGATAGTACATCATCACAGTGACTCTTTTCTCCGATAGTACATCATCACAGTGACTCTTTTCTCCGATAGTACTGTTCTAGTGCATTGACTTCTCTCATCGCAAATGGTCTATTTATTCGTAAAGTTCAAGAATCCCCTCATCCGGGGAGAGAATGTATTGATGAATAAATTTCGAAGAAGGGAAGTACCAAAACTCACATCATGAGGATTTTCATCCACCATTCGTTGGGATTACAACACTTAATCTTCAGACTTGGAGATTGTTTAGTGTTCACATAGTTTGTGTTCTAAATTTTTAAAAGAAATATAGTTAACTCGGAATGAAGTGATTTGGTCAAAGATTAAGATCAAAGTCATTTATAACTCAAAAAGAATTTAATCTAATTACATGATTGGTCATTATTCAAGAACTAAACTGTTCGTTTTTGGGAGCGATCGAGTAAAAAATCAAAGATCAAGTTCAAGGACATCTATTACTCAATAATTTGAAAAGTATTCAATTAAATTGCCTCAAATTTGGTGGGACGATTGTACATTATCCAGGATCCAGTTTATTAGATTTTGGGAGAGAATATGTCAAAAAATTGAAGGTCATTTATAACCCATGGATTGTTGGATGGTCAATGTCATTTATAAGCGACAGCGAAGGTAGGCGCTCTACGAGTGCACGTTATCTAGTTTTACTTTATCTTAGTATTCATGATTTTGATAACCATGATACCTCCAACCTGCAGGTATCATGGATACCAATCAAAGTAGAAAGTCAATGTCTTTTTTTTATTCTTTGGTTTAAAAAGACTATATTTTTCTATTAAAAACAAGCAGAATAAAATATTTTAATTATAATCCAATAAGAATTTCTCAATACAAGAATTCATTAGTGATTGAAACTTTCTTTTTAAGGACAAAAATGGTGAGTGATTAAGTAAGCAATATATCCTCCCGAGGCACAAATATAGCTAATTAACTTCCAAAATGGATTTTATCCGATAGCTCATTTACATCGATAATTAATCTCATGATGTTTACTTGGTATTCGGATTTCATAATTAGGTCCCGAAACATTTTTAGTCAGATTATCCCCGGGGTATTATGAGGTGGAGGAAATTTTTATTCCACCATCATCAAAAGGATTTTTTTTCATTGTTTTACCATCACTTTCAATGATGCATGAATGTACTTCAAAGTTGAAATAAATGACTTAAATCTTCTATATATTTTTTATTTCTTGAAAGCATTCTTCATAGAGAATCATAATATTTTACTTCTGAGTAAGAGTGAAGAGGATATCCTTTGGTATTATTATGAGTCGTTTATGAGCTCAAAGATAGGTTGGACAAAATACTAAAAACTCTCAACATTTTGCCGTGACAATCTTTGAACTTATTATTGACAAGCACAGCTAGGTTGACATTTTTTAATGTTTTATGTTTCCTAAAATGTTTAGGTTTTATTTGTTTATTAAAAATAGCTGTCTTACTCTCAGATATTTTGAAGTAAGAGATTATAATCTTATAAAATGGCAGACACTTTCAAAGAGACCAAATAGTGTGTACTCATATGGCAGGTGCTAGTGTAACAGAAACTGCCCAAATGTTTGGCGTTTCATGATAAAAATAAGAGAAGGAAAAACGTCATAGGCAAAGCACAGGTCTGACCGTAAGTCAATGCTGTCTGAAAGAAAGAATCATACTCTAAATTGAATTTTTAGACCAAATTGCAAGACAACCCGCCCTATAATCACCGCACAGCTCAATAAACACCTACAGACCATATGTTCTACAAAAAAACTGTTCATATATGTATTCCAAAGAAGACCTGCAAGGCGTTTCCACTTTCTGTCCAAACTGTGGAAAAGTAGCGGACATCAATGCAGATGCTTATGAAGTTGCAGTATATTGTTATTATCATGTTATCAGTATTGTCTAAGGTTGGAAATCTCAGGATTTTTTTTAATAAGTTCGATCAATTAACGGAAAAGTTGCTCTTAATGGTTTTCAATTTGTACTCAACCGCCATTCAAAGCTGCGATGCAAGTTCAGAAACTTGGTATAATGTTACTGACAGCAGTCTTGATTTTCTTTCATGCACTGTGTTCAGTAGCTCTTGGAGGGTGTTTGGAAGATTATTCCTTAGTTCAACTAAACAGACAGCCAAAAACAGTAGTCAAAGGAGGATAATCAAGGCTTTTTGATGGCCATGGTCTCTCGGTGAAATGGCTAATTACCTTCTCAGAACTCTTTGATTCTTTAGAGAAGCATGAGCTGTGGCCTCATCCTTCTGAAAACAGTATTTCTGTTGGAAACTGGGCCACATGACAGTCTCCAACATTTCCAAATAAACATCTTGATATATTGAGGCTCAAACATTGAACCAAACCCGTACATGATGTACATACCTTCTTGCTGTTTACAATCAATTTCAATATTGGTATCATTGTCAGCCCTGAATCGGTCATTCTTCTTTTTTAAATGCAGCTTTTCTACCAACGTCGAACCATAAAACGTTATTGCAGAACTCGTCATTTTCCTCTAAAATCCAATTACAAGACTCTACCTTAAACATCTTATGTTGGTCGGTACGGGTTTACACAGTTTCAGGTTTAGAAATTTTTCAATTTCTTCCTTAGAATCTTCCAACTCAGTATCAGTTGACAAACTCTATGCTGGTGACACTTGCGAAATGGAAATGGAGGCTTTCCCTCAGCAAAATTTCTTACTGTTTCAAAGTTTTCTTCATTAACTTCTGTTCGACCAGGACTTCCTTGAATCTTGGCAGGAGAGACATCACCAGAGGCCATAAATCTGTTGATCTGAAGAAAGAGTAACCGTGAAGAACATGCTGTGGTGATAACTCAAATTGCTTGCGGAATCACCTCAAAACAGTTAGACTTTTGAACTCTCCATACTTGGTTATAGTTTTAAGCTGATCTGAAAATGTCCGAATTTTTCTTGAAGATTTTTTGAATATTGAAGGAAACACATATTGTAAAAAATTGGTGAGTGATTCTTATGTATGGAAGTTATGATACCCAATTTTAGAAAGTATTTGTGCAATACTTCCAGAGATCGAATACGTTAATTTTTCACAAATCCCAGTGGACACCCTGTAGATGAAGACTACAGGGACCAATCGTCCCACCAAATTACAGGAAATTTGGTTGAATACTTTTTGAGTTATTGAGTTATATATGACCTTGACCTTGAAGTTTGATCGGCTCACTTCAAATTGTTACCAGATGGTTCCTGGACATTGCCAAATCATCCTTCAATATTCCATGCAATTTGGTAGATCTTTTTGATTTATGCGAATAACAAGATGATAAATAAAATTTATAAATGCTGCCTAAATATAACCCTCCACAATCTACGAAGATGACTGCTCCAATAATTATGATATTTGCAGGTCGTAGATATCATGGATATCAATTAATTATTATTATCTTTTTTTTTTTTTGGGGGGGGGGGGTTAAAAAGACGATATTTATCCATTAAAAACAAGAAGAATAAAATATTTTAAACTATAAACCAACGAGAATATCTGAATACAAGAATTCACTACTGAATTAAATTTCTAAATATGGAACTATATTATAGAGCAAGTTAGACTGCTTGCAAGCCTTTGATATTCTCTCGAGTAAGATGACATATTTCAAGGAGAAGGTTTCTCTTAGCAGCTGTACATTATATCGAATTTATGAATTTAGTTACTATTACAGTTAATAATATTATACAGTGTGAACTAAAATCTCATGAGTGTCTAGCTCTGTAATGAATAGCTAGGTATAGTTAGAGTTATTGTGTTGATTTGTCGCTCACATTGTTCTTTGGAGGCTGTAATAGTCTCAGTCAGTTGCAAGAGCTTTATTATTAACTCAGTTAAATATTTATCGAAACAGTAACGATATTTGAAGAAATTTTTAATTTTGGTAAATGATACTATTTGACTTTTAAACACTTACTAGCCTTATTCGTAAAGTTGGGTGACGAATCAATCTGACATTCACAAATTTTTGATTGCCCTCTCATGACTGATGTTATCAACTTATCACCCACTTTTCGAGAACTGTGAATGTCTAAATACTGCACTGTTCTCCTACTATTTTTCTCTGAATAAAAAAGGTTGTTATTATCGAATATAATATACAAAAAATATTAGTTCATTCAATTTTGCTATTTTAGATTTTATTTGAATAACAATATTGCTGCCGAAAAAAAATATGAAATTATGTTCTGAAATTTTCATTTTGCCGATTTTGAAATTACTAAAAGAATTATTATAATCTAATACTTTAATACAGCCATTATAAAGATGCTATTTGCCCACATCTCCATATAAAAATCTTATTTCAAGTGTTGTATAGCTTAACTTTTAACAATAATTATTGTATAAACATTATTATTTTCCAATACGAATCTTTTTATTGAAATTTACTTCTTATTTTAGACCTATAATCGACTGTTCCAATTCAAAATCAAACTGCTTTACTTTTAAGATAATTCTCTTGTAGAAGGACTGAGCTATAAATTATGCTGTGTTTGTTTTAGTCGTGTAAAGCAGTAACTTAGTTAGGGAAAGTTACCATACACTGCGTGCCTGAATTATATGCAAATAAATAGTTTTTTTCTATTTCTGTTAGTTTTCTATAAAAAAAAGTGAAACATGGTACGTTGCATGGCAACACTATAGTGCATGCAAACTTTTACAATTTGAAGCTAATTTGCGTAATTCTAAACAAAGAGAAGCCTTTTTTTTGATTGGTAGTTTGTTTCAGTGTGTCAACATAATATTAATGTATCAAATATGGCGGAGAGGTGTTGGAATATATATTAGTAATGTAACTTGTATTTAACAATAGTACAGACCATAGATCTTTAAAGTGATTTTATTTTAAACGAACAATATTGTATAAAACTAGCATTTTATTTTTAAGAAATATCTGATCCATCGCAGATGTCAATTCTTTTAATTGCATTACAGAGGTCATTTTTCAGAGGTACACACTGCCTTCCACTGTAATGGCTCGTTCTTTCTTGTGTGGAGGACACTTCACAGACTTTCGATATGAATTAAATCTGGGTAACAGGATGACCATTTTATTATATTCCCTGCCTGGCAAATATTCAATCTTTATCTTTACCATCTATATAAAACTAAAAATATAATCTTTACAGCATAAGTCGGGTATTATCATGCATGGTGCCATATTCTTTTCCAGAATGAAATATACTTCCTCCTTTGCCACAGTACGAGATGTTCTTTGATTAAATCAATATATAACTTGGCGATCATTTCACCACAATCTGCGGCTCTTAAAGATCTTATCAGCTCACTAAATCTCCACCTCTTCCAATGGGGTAGAGGGCCCTCTTTGCCAAACCATCCTAGGTCTTCCTTGTGGGCCCTCTTTGCAAAACCATCCTAGGTCTTCCTTGTAGGTCCACCTTGCAAAACCATCCTCGACCATCCTTGTGGGCCCTCTTGTTCCATAACATCCTGGACCATTCTTGTGGGCCCTCTTAGCAAAAACATCCTGGACCTTCCTTGTGGGCCCTCCTTGCAAAACCATCCTGGACCATCCTTGTGGGTCCTCTTTGCCAAGCCATCCCGGACCATCCTTGTGGGTCCTCCTTGCAAAAACGTCCAGGACCATCCTTGTAAGCCCTCCTTGCAAAAACATCCTGGACCATCCTTGTAGATCCAACTTGCAAACCATCTTGGACCATCCTTGTGGGCCCTCTTTGCAAAAACATCCTGGACCATCCTTGTGGGTCCTCCTTGCGAAAACATCCTGGGCCTTCCTTGTGGGCCCTCATGGCAAAACCATCTTGGGCCATCCTTGTGGTCCTATTTCCCAAACCATCCTGGACCATCATTATAGGTGATGGTTTTTGAGCGACTAACACCTATTCTCATCAGTGAACAAAACATGTTAGAAATTTATCTACATGTGATTTCTTACCCACTTCAACCTAGCTAATTTTCTTGAAGATGTATCAAAGGATGAAACCGTTTTGCAACCTTCCTCAGGTTACAGCAATCACATATCTATAACTAGAACGGGCACTGATGCCTACCTTCGCCCCCGCTTATAAATAACCTTGATCATCCAATATTCCTAAAGTTATAAGGAACCTTGAACTTTGACCCGAATGCTCCCAAAAGATAATCAAATGGTTCCTGGATAATGACCAATCATCCCGTCAATTTTCAGGTAATTTGGTTTGAGTATTTTTTGAGTTATTGAGTTATAAATGATATTTGTTCTTTTCACGATCGTTCCCGAAATATATTTGAATAGTTCCTGGATCAGCCATCAAATTTCAAGCAATTCGATTGACTACTTTTTGAGTTATGCGAATAACAAGATTAGAAAAAATTCGATCGAAACATAAGCTTCCGTAATTCTAGGAAGGTAATGATATATATTCGAAATTTTTGAACGAGATGTTTACTTATAAAAATCTCTCATCTAAAGAATAAGTAAAAAAAATTAAAATTGTATGGATAGGTGAAGATTTTAGGTTTTTAAAATCAACAAATGAAGTCTATCTTAAATTAAGAATCTTAAATTGTACATAATGGTACATATTCCTAGTCTGACTATTGACGGACTATACCTAATCTAAAATAGAGTTATGCAGTTATCACAATTAATGAGCGATATAATATATACCACATTCTCAACTGGCATTATATAATTAGCTATCTGTAACATTGTTTATATGAAATTCAGATTATCCTATGTGGACACTTAAAGTAATTGATAATTATTTCTCATATGAAATTTAGTAAAGTAGAACTGGAGTACAATTAATGAAGGTATACTAACCGATCGATGATTCAATTCCCTCTGTATTAGCCAATTAATTTAGAGCAGCTGGGCGGTAAATTGATTTCATGCGGCCCTCTGATTGAAAACTCTTGTGTATTATCATGAAAAACCTATTCTAAACGCTGCAAAATTGGAACACCAACAGGGGATATCTCTTCATTATTAATCCAATTACGAGGTTTAATGAACATTCATTCATAATTGCACAGATGTTTTAGTCGAAACTAATTGTGTCACTGGCACCCAATACTTTAATTGGTTTAGAGTCCATGATGTAATAGATATAGTTACCAAGATATTGTTTGTATTGAATAGAATTTAACCAATCAACTATTCTACAATTTTGGTATTATGTAATGGGTTATATTCAATTGAAATAATTAATTGAATTCATAGCAATATTATTTAATCAGTTTAGATCCATTGATTTAGAAAACTGAACTTTTAAATTGAATGAATGAATACTCTCAATATCATAGAAACTCATCGTATCAATAATATTTAATAAACAAGATAATCCTTTAGTTATATTGTAATGCAATTGGTAAATAGCTAAATTTTTAGTAAATATTATTATATAGTAATAAAGATTATTATATTAAGTATCTTATAATAATTATCACGAGATCATAAAATAAAGAATTAATGTTATCTATTTTAGGGTGGGGGTGTCCTAAATTATGTTTATTTCGATTAAAATAAAATACTATGAATGAAACATCCTATAAAGAACTTAACATATAAATCTATAGGATACACATGAATTATAGTTTTCAAAATATGGCTCAAGAATCACCGGCTATAGTAAATTTTATATTGATTTTAAATTTTATTTTCTATTTCTGTAAATCAATTTTATTTCAATCTGCTCAATATTATTTATTGTTCTATTACAAATAACACAATAAATAAGAAGAATTATTTAATTCGATCAATTGAATTTTTTGAATAGAAAATAATACTATTTATTTTTTACTTTTCGAGATCATAAAATTTGCTTTAAAGAAAACAAAACAATTTTTTTACACTTCCAGATCATATTTCACTTTATTTTTTATTATTTTACTACAACCAAAAAAAGTTTCACAAACTTGTGTAAATTTAAAATATTTACAATCCTAAATTAAAATATGATATGAAATACTAAATTAAACAAAAAACTAAAAAACACAATGCAGTAGATCTAAAATCATTCAATATATTTACTAATACAGTATTCTTAAAAAATCTTTTTGAATTTAAAAATCAGTTATACTTCAATCTATTCAATATTACTTAATTTTTTTCTAATAATGTTAATAATTTTATTCATTTAATTTGAAATAAAGAAAACTAGTTTAGAGAGTATACACTAAACTGAATAAGCTCTCATCTGACCAAACCGCAAAATAAAACCAAAAAGAGTCACTCTGGTTAATTAATTCCTGTCCCAAACACGATAGATAGAGATGGTGAAGCTATTTTGACATCTACACGCAGTAAAAGTATTCTAGTCAATATGTCAAATGCAGTGTCCATGTACCTAATAACTAATTAGTAAATGCTAAAAAGAGCAGTTAGAGCAATGTTAGACATATCGTTTAATTAGGAACTGATTATATTTTGAAGGTAATAGAATGAAATAGTTAATGTAAATTTTAAATTGTAATTTGTATTGATTTGAATATGCTATTTAGAGTAAACAATGTTAGCTATTTTTTATACATATTGAAACAAAAGAGCACATATTAGTTAGGAATTTAAAAAATATATTTTAAAACTTAATACAAATTCAGCAAGAAATAATTGAATAAGTAAATTATGTAATGTTTCTATCTGAAACCAAATGATTTATGATATAATAATGATAGATATTATAAGTTGATAACAATTCAACATACCACTGTAAAATCGTTTACAGTCATATGATAAATATTCAAAGTCGTATGTGCCAATGATCGATAAGCGTAATTTAAAATTCACCGAGACACTAAAATGAAAACTGTGTTAGGTACAAAACACCTCTGTAAACTCTTAGCAGTTCCCTTAGAAGCTAGAGAAAGGTGCACTATTCCTGCAAAACTTCCCTACAATAGATCTATTGTTATCTTTTACGAAACTCAATCGAATTTGTTTGAAAGTAACGTGTGAAAAAAATCAGAAAGATACCATTCATTTTAAGTAAATTATTGCTCAGGATAAATTCCGAAAGAATAGTCATCTATTTATCAAATTAAACACGAATTTTTAATTATAAAGAGGAAGTTGAAATATATTTGAATTTAATTTTAATAGTTTAAAAATGAAACATATTCTAATTATCTAATTGATTGAAAATCAAAATAATATTATTTTTTAACTTATATTGTATTATTTTTTAACTTTTTCTAAAGAATTGTAATCTTCATTTGCTTTAAAAAATCGTGTAAAATTTACAGAATAAATTCTTAGAATGATTTATTTTAGAAGTAGCTAATTGGGTGATCCTAGCTTAAATGATCGAATTAAGCAGGAAATTCTATATAAATATTATTTTTTTATACAACTGCATATTCAGTTTAGATATACATTTATTATGGAAAACAGATATTATTTTCGAGTGTAATTACCTAGCTACTTTAGCATATGAAAATAGATGTGTAGCATTATTTTTTTTTAATTTTAAGATATTTAATACGAATAACTCAATATAATAACCAATTAAATATCGATAAATATCGATATCTTGATATTACCTATCTAATATGATAATACAGTGTTTCAATATCGCCATACAATATGCATGGCTACGATAAAAAACAGAACTCGAGAAACAATATTGACTAAAGCACCAAACTTTGGAAGCTGCAAATACTCAAAGTTTTGAAATATTATCAAAGAGTGTCTGTCAGTTCATTGTTTTATTTTGGATAAATTCTTCCTTATACCAACTAAAAACTTTCAATTATTCTCTACAAAATAACAATATATATTTCATTGAAGTATTTGACAGTTTGTGTCACTTGATTTGAGAGAATTTGAAAAAAGTTCCGGAATCTAGTGACTTTTCATCCAATAAAACGATTCGAAAAGAATCGCTTTGCAGCTCCACTTTCACTGAAAAAATTAGATACCAAAATGTAATCATTATATTTACGGTTTTATTAAATTCAATATACTATTTTTCAGAATTTATGAAACTGCTACAAATATTGTAGCGGGATTTAGAATAAAAAATCTATCATTTAGTGATAATTTATTTCTTGTTTTTGATGGAAAAATATGTCTTATAAAAAAATGAAATTTTTGATGATATTAATATTTTCTGAAATATTATATTAAATATTTCAAAAAAATAACTCCATGGAATTAAAAAAAATATATTTCATACACTATTTCACCATATAATATGAACACACAACGGACGAAGATGGTTCAAGATATTTAATCAATTTCTCATCAATTACTCTACGGAAATTACTAAGAATATTTCATTTACTATATTACTAAAAGGCAGTTATATTTTCAAAATAAAAACAAATATTTTCTATGAAAATATCTCTGAGTAAACTAAACGTTTACGTCTAACTTTTTTGAACGTTGACATTAATCGTATTGATAATATATTTCAACAAAACTTAACATTAAAAAAATATTTAAAATAATTTTAATTTACTTATAGGTAAAATTAAATGAATGTATTTTTTCTAAATGCATTAAGGTATTTATGAATTTATTTCATATTTAGTATGTTGCAAGCTCCTTACTTTTAAAACTCATTGTAATGAAATTTTCTTGTATCTGAAATATGATTTCACCGCTGAAAATTTAACTACTCGAACCGTTTTCTTTGATGCTCTTCAAATTTGTAATATACATTTGATACTTGGATCATTACATAATCATGTATAGAAATAAAAAAATACCATTTAAAGAGCGAATTTTTATAAAGATATTAAACAAAAACTCCTTTTCATTCAAACCACTTTAATTGATTTTTTTTTTTTTTCATTAAAACAAAACAAAGGCGAAGTAAATAACAGTTTTCCCGATCTCGAGAAAATAAAATTTGAAAGAAATAACAAAAATATAAATGCTGAATCGATGATTTTCAGCATAAAATAAATCATAAAATAAACAAAAATATTTCTTTTATTTTACTGGTTTAAAAAACGAAGTTCAGAAGCATGTTTTCCGTGAAAACATGAGATTGGTTGTGTAGCGTAGTCCTCAGCAAATAATAGAAATATAATTATTTTTGTCCACAGTTTCTGATAATATTTAATTTATTATATTTGATTGATTGCACGTAAAAATAATATTTAATGGAACAATTAAATTTCTAATAATAAAGAAGAATTAAAATTGAAGCTGAGAGAACATTACTCCTTTGAGATACAAGGTAAAATAATCTTTCAGAGCATTGTCTCGTTCAGACAATACATTTCACAGCATAACTTTTCAATATGTGCGGTAGCCATAATAAAACTAAAGTTTAAAATAAACACCTTTCACACAATACACATAGATCACGGCTTGGCAGCTAGAGAATTTATTTTAAATATAGTACGCTTTTCAAATGGTAGATATTCAATTGTAACGACACACTAGAGTATTGCAACGAAAAGTCATCATTCTTTCATTTTTAATGACGAGTTTTTAGAAAAGTGTTGATATTGGATATGGAGGATGAAATGGAATATGTTGGTAGTATCGCAAATCCCCTGTGTTCTGCTACAGTAAAGAACTCGACCTTCTAATTGATTCTTCTGATTGGTTACTCTTTATATTCGCGATTAAAAGAGCCGTGTGTATTACCGCTCCTATCAACTGGAAATGAAAAATGATAAAACGTTACTTTATGCTCAGTACGATATGAATTATAATGAATTTAAAAGAGGAATCATTTAATAGGAATCATTTCGATAAGTAATTAATTTGTAGCATGTTTAACGACTGCTTCAGAACCAGAATTCAAATCACTGAAGTCAAAAGGAAATTAAATACAAAGGACTCGAAGAAGCAGTCAGAAAGGAATGTAGTTTCATGAAAAAACCTTTCAATAAATTTATAATTTAAATGTAAAGGGACAGAAAATAATTTATATTAGAATACATTAATCAACTAACTAATATATCATGAAAGACTGTGTCGATATAATAAATATATTAGTTATTCATTATTATTATTATAATTAAATATAAAAAATTGACACACACGATTCTGACATGTTAAACATGTAGCACATTACACACCTCTGACATGTTTTGTAGCACATTACACACCTCTGACATGTTTTGTAGCACATTACACACCTCTGACATGTTTTGTAGCACATTACACACCTCTGACATGTTTTGTAGCACATTACACACCTCTGACATGTTTTGTAGCACATTTCACACCTCTGACATGTTTTGTAACACATTACACACCTCTGACATGTTTTGTAGCACATTACACACCTCTGACATGTTTTGTAGCACATTACACACCTCTGACATGTTTTGTAGCACATTACACACCTCTGACATGTTTTGTAGCACATTACACACCTCTGACATGTTTTGTAGCACATTACACACCTCTGACATGTTTTGTAGCACATTACACACCTCTGACATGTTTTGTAGCACATTTCACACCTCTGACATGTTTTGTAGCACATTTCACACCTCTGACATGTTTTGTAGCACATTACACACCTCTGACATGTTTTGTAGCACATTACACACCTCTGACATGTTTTGTAGCACATTACACACCTCTGACATGTTTTGTAGCACATTACACACCTCTGACATGTTTTGTAGCACATTACACACCTCTGACATGTTTTGTAGCACATTACACACCTCTGACATGTTTTGCAGCACATTACACACCTCTGACATGTTTTGTAGCACATTACACACCTCTGACATGTTTTGTAGCACATTTCACACCTCTGACATGTTTTGTAGCACATTACACACCTCTGACATGTTTTGTAGCACATTACACACCTCTGACATGTTTTGTAGCACATTACACACCTCTGACATGTTTTGTAGCACATTACACACCTCTGAAATGTTTTGTAGCACATTACACACCTCTGACATGTTTTGCAGCACATTACACACCTCTGACATGTTTTGTAGCACATTACACACCTCTGACATGTTTTGTAGCACATTACACACCTCTGACATGTTTTGTAGCACATTTCACACCTCTGACATGTTTTGTAGCACATTACACACCTCTGACATGTTTTGTAGCACATTACACACCTCTGACATGTTTTGTAGCACATTTCACACCTCTGACATGTTTTGTAGCACATTACACACCTCTGACATGTTTTGTAGCACATTACACACCTCATCGATCATACCTAGAATGAGACTAATTCTTCCATCCTAAAGCTATTAATCATAATAATCCCGTTCATTCCTGTTAATTCCTGTTTATTCTCGTTTATTACTGTTGATTCCCGTTGAAGACTGCCTCCACTCCATCTCCTCCTGTTTGTGTTTCATCAGTTGTTGCTCCAGGAGAGCCTCCACTTGATTAACAGTTTGTCAGATACACTCCATTGCTTCGTGTCTCGGCGATATTGATCTGTCACCAAAAACTATTGTCTTGCCTCACAATTTATCGAAGATAATATCTTTGCTGTCTATGACGGTTGAGAAATTTAGCTATTATTTTATGGGAAAATATAAACAGCTTTTTGCTTTTCTTCCACTTTTATAGCCCTATTTTTCTTGGAAAAAAAAGGTATTATCTATTCTGGAAAAATATATATATTTTGGATAAAATGTATGTATAGTTTTTTTGGGGAAATGTAAATTAGCTTCATTTTCTCTGGAAAATATGTGGGTATTATCTATTCTGGAAAAAATATAATAGTAAGAAATAATTGGAAATGTATGTATAAATATCTATTTAAATACATAGGTATGTTTTTTTCAATTATATAAAGCTGTATAAAAAAAATTATATAAAGCTATATAAAATATAGTAATTTATTTTTTTTTTTTTTTTTTTTTTTTTTTTTTTAGGTAGGTTCAATTTTAATGTAAAATATATTTCTTTTTATAATCAAACTTGATAAATATGTATATTATAAATATAGATATTATATTTGAAAGAGATAGATATTACTTCTTTCATTTCATTTCAAAGTGTGATTTGTGAAATTGGCATCATACGGAGACTATCATCTTTGATATTACAATGAGACGTTGTAACACAACTCGTCTCACTGTAGACATCGTCAAACAATGATTCTAAGTAGCAGAAATTAGCTTATAGCAATGAATTCAGAACATATTTTTGAATGAGAATTTTCAGTTTCTGGTACAAATTTAACTTTTTATGTACCTCCAAGCCAGGTAAAGATAAAAAAAATCAGCATTAATATATTCAGTTCTTCAGATCTCATCAATGTCATTCATCATCATCAATTTTGAAATTTAATTTTTAAATTCAAAATAAAGAAAATAAACTCTACCGGGTATTTAAAATCAAATTCAAATAACCAACTGATTTTAAATTCATGCACTAAATTGTGAATTTTTTATCTATCAGAATGATATCAGTTAATTGGAGCATCAGTTGAAAAACCAACCGAAAAAGTTAGCTTTAATTGCATTGCTTTGATGAAGCGCTTCAACTCGCCGGGAGAATATTTCCCGGCATATTTCTAGATTATTATAATTTACCGGCAGGCAGAGCTTTTATTCGTAGAACCTACCAGGTGGAAGGAAGAAAAATGTGTTGTGAGCGCATTAAGGAATAACCAAATTATCCCGTAGATTAAATAAGGGCCTTTTTGTGCAGTGTGTTTGCAAGGAATAAACCTTCGCATTGCAATTAATTTCCCCTGGGAAGAGAGGAGCACCAACAAATATTTCACCTTAACGACTCTGTCTCGACTGAGAAATACAAAATGATATATTATTTATCTCCTCATTCCTACAATTAATAGATTAAAGCATTAACGGTGAAATGATTGTATTTACAATCAGCCTTAAAGAATCTATACTGTGATTAGTTTAAATATCAAATTATAGGTAAGTTTATCATACACATTGATAATTGACTGAAAAGATTCGTACTTAGCAGAATATCCATATTATCAAGAGAATACTTAATTTAAAAGGTTTATAGCTTTTCGTCCTAAATAAGTTAAGAAACCAGAAATACATTTTAATAATCTCTTCATATTATGGATAATTGTAGAATTATCAGGTAAATTTACAGCTCAGGTAGTTTTGAAGTAACATGATTATTATTGAACTGAACATAGCCACACAATGTCTATCAGACTGCACTTTCCACTACATGTGTACTTATGACTAGGGTTGTGACTATATGCGTTTAAAATCATAGATCCCGAAAATATTATAGACTGAGTGAATTAAAGAGTATTGAATCGTTCTAAACCAGCGGTATGTAGTATTCGATACCATTTCTTTTCGTTTCGTCTATTATATTCATAAGATCAATGATTATAAATGCATATTGTCACAACCCTGCTTATGACACACGTAGAAGCTCCATGGCAACACAGTCTTTTATTCTATCTCTATCGCAAAACATGCAGCGACTAAAAGATTTTCTAGCAGCTTCATCTCCGTCCTATCTGACGCATTACACAATGAACCTAGCACAAAAGATGTCTGGAGCATCTTCAAAGTGCTCAGAAACTTCAAAGCTTCACTCTGATGAACACTGTCAGATAATAAAACTTTAGAGCATTTGGAATATCATTTTGAACTTTCAACTAAAAAAAAATGCGAATCTACAGATTCTTGGCATTTCCAGTTCATTGATATTATACATTATGAACTGCTTATTATCACAGGATATAGAATTTATTGTACAGTGTATAGGATAGAGTATACAGTTTCTGCCTAAAAATAAAAATAAAATGTTAAGACCATGCAAAGATTCAACATGAAATAAAGTGAATTGTACGGAAATATATGAGCCGTCTTTTTCGAACATATAAAAGCTAGATTTACCTTAGTAATATCAATTGACACAACCTAGATAAAACGAAAAAATGAACATGAATATTTGTACCTATAGAACGCATTCAAAGAGAGAAAGTTATGATGGGGCCTTGAAAGATTAAGAAGGGTTCCAATCTTCTATGGCTCCACCATAACTTTCTCTCTCAATCTTCTATGGCCCCACCATAACTATCTCTCTCAATCATCTATGGACCCACCATAACTTTCTCTCCTAATCTTCTATGGCCCACCATAACTTTCTCTCTTAATCATCTATGACCCCACAATAACTCTCTCCCTTAATTTTCTATGTCCCACCAAAACTTTCCCTCAATTAATCTTCTATGCCCCACCATAACTTTCCCTCTATTAATCTTCTATGCCCCACCATAACTTTCTCTCGTAATCTTCTATGCCCCAACATAACTTTCTCTCTTATTCTTCTATGCCCCACCATAACTTTCTCTCTTAATCTTCTTGCCCCACCATAAATCTCTCCCTTAATCTTCTATGCCCCACCATAACTCTCTAAAGAGTAGCTTCACTCTTTCTGAATGATAACTTCAGGTGGCTGTACTTAAATTTTCGATATTCGATAACCGTTCCTTCTCTGAAAATCCCGTTGCAAACCCCTCTCTCTCTCTCTCTCTCTCTGTACACTATTAAAAGCCCAACATATTATGGACTCTATTCATTTTCAATGTTTTCTCTTGTGCTTAGACATCGGTCGATACTGGTCCCGATAACCGATAATTCTACACAATGCACTACCGATAATTTCTGCCTCATGCTGATAATAAATTTATGTTTGTAGAGGCAATGTCAGGACACGATTTCATCAACTGATAATTGATGCTATAGAAAAATAATCTCAATTTGATAATAACATTTGAATGATAATATATTAGCAGATAATTAATATTAATCATTTTAGTATTCAATCCATAATGAATTACCCAACATGTATCATTAGTTTTTGAAAGGTGGAAGTAATAGTAATTATTTACATTTAAATAAATTGTATTCTGAATTTTATGACTGCATTTGCCTTCAGACAAATTTTATTTGTATCATCTTGTTAAAACATAACTTATTTAATAATTATTAATTAGCTACATTAAAATATTTTTTTACATTCAAAAAAAGTTTTATAATTTTTATTTTATAACAAACACATCTATATTAACAAAATCACGAATTACGTTGAAATATTTGAGCTAGAATATGGTCAGCTTCTAAAATGTAAATTTGGTTAAGAAGATTATAGGAGACGGACGTTACAGGTTATATAATTTAATCTTCTAAGTTATCCTAGTGTTCTACCCATATAAAATATATACTATATATCTATAACAACATAAAGTTCTCCGAAAAAAATACACCTATATGCTCATCCAATGTAAAACTTTCACAGGCAATTTGCTTTTAAGTTTTCCACGATTATCCATAAGCTTAGGCCGGCCATAGACTATGATGTCCACCTGACAGGTACGCATGTATAGTCGTGCCTGGCAGGTGCACCTGCTAGTGAGTGGTGGGAAAAACTAGCCTTTCATGCTACCTGCCAACTGATGATAATTCGATTAGTTCTACATGACAGGTGAGTTAAACTGTTGTGTGAGTGGCGGTTATCTGAACAGGTCTCAGTTATTAACAACTAGTGAACTTCCCCGTTAAAAATAGCGAGGTTTCAATAATAAGAAAAAATAAAAAATACTATATACAAAACAAAAAAAATGTATTAAAAATATATATAAAAAATGTATAAAAAATATATAAGATATATTTTAAATTAATACATACCTACCTATAAAAATATATTGGAGGAATATATATGTCACGCGCGTTTGAATGATCTGCAATAGCGACCAATTTCGCTGCCCGATCTACTGATCAATAGTTTGCGCAGAAATCGATCGATAGCGCAATCATAGATCAATTTCTGCGCGTTCGAATGATACGGATTTTCTTAATTCATGCATTTAATTAATTGTTTTTATTTTTAATACAAAAATATTGTCTTTTTAAATAAGTTTTTTTTATATTTAATAAGGCAATCAATCGATTGTTGCACGTTCGAATGATATGGATTTTGTTAGCTTATGCATCTAATTGTTACATTTAATAGGGCAACAATCGACTGATGGTTGCTCTATTAGGTGTAGCAATTAAATGCATAAACTAAGAAAATCCGTATCATTCGAACGCGCACAAATCGATCGATGGTTGCGCTATCGATTGATATCTGCGATAAAATGTGTCAATTAGATGTAGAAACTAAAAAAATCATATCATTCGAATGCACAGCAATTGATCGATGGTTGCGCAAACTATTGATCAGAAGATCGCGCAGCGAAATCGGTCAATATAAATAAAAAAAAAAATTACAATAAAAATATATATAGCTAGATATATTTAAAAATATGTGTAAATATACATATATAAAATATGGAAAATCCATGGCGAACTGACAAACTTGACAGGTAGGCATGAAGAGTGAGTGTGCTCCTCAGGTAACAGGTGAACAAGCCAGGTGCGACTATACATGCGAACCTATCAGGTGAACATCATAGTGTATGGCCGGCCTTAGTCACTAAAAAGTGACAAAACGATAATTTTGATATATTTATGTGTTTCAAAAGCTTGAAATTTATCATTGAAATGAACTTTAATATAATTGCAGTATTTTAATTCTAGTGCATCACACTGCAATGCTGAGACACTAAAGTGCATCACACTGCAATGCTGAGACACTAAAGTGCATCACACTGCAATGCTGAGACACTAAAGTGCATCACACTTAAATGCTGAGACACTAAAGTGCATCACACTGCAATGCTGAGACACTAAAGTGCATCACACTGCAATGCTGAGACACTAAAGTGCATCACACTTAAATGTTGAGACACTAAAGTGCATCACACTGCAATGCTGAGACACTAAAGTGCATCACACTGCAATGCTGAGACACTAAAGTGCATCACACTGCAATGCTGAGACACTAAAGTGCATCACACTGAAATGCTGAGACACTAAAGTGCATCACACTTAAATGCTGAGACACTAAAGTGCATCACACTGCAATGCTGAGACACTAAAGTGCATCACACTGCAATGCTGAGACACTAAAGTGCATCACACTTAAATGTTGAGACACTAAAGTGCATCACACTGCAATGCTGAGACACTAAAGTGCATCACACTGCAATGCTGAGACACTAAAGTGCATCACACTGCAATGCTGAGACACTAAAGTGCATCACACTGAAATGCTGAGACACTAAAGTGCATCACACTTAAATGCTGAGACACTAAAGTGCATCACACTGCAATGCTGAGACACTAAAGTGCATCACACTGCAATGCTGAGACACTAAAGTGCATCACACTGAAATGCTGAGACACTAAAGTGCATCACACTGCAATGCTGAGACACTAAAGTGCATCACACTGCAATGCTGAGACACTAAAGTGCATCACACTGCAATGCTGAGACACTAAAGTGCATCACACTGAAATGCTGAGACACTAAAGTGCATCACACTGCAATGCTGAGACACTAAAGTGCATCGCACTGCAATGCTGAGACACTAAAGAGCATCGCACTGCAATGCTGAGACACTAAAGTGCATCACACTGCATGCTGAGACACTAAGCTGCATCGCACTGCAATGCTGAGACACTAAAGAGCATCGCACTGCAATGCTGAGACACTAAAGTGCATCACACTGCATGCTGAGACACTAAAGAGCATCGCACTGCAATGCTGAGACACTAAAGTGCATCACACTGCAATGCTGAGACACTTAAGATTTTGAAACTCATAAGTATATCAAAATAGTAGTTGTACTGTAGTGTCATGTTTTTGTGACGAAGTTTATATGATAAACTTGGAACACCTGAGTATCAGATTTTTTTCTGAGTGTACCTTCAGAAGGTACGAAGAGTGAACGATATGCACTGATATGAAATGTCTCAGATTTAGAGTGCCTTTATGGCTATGATGATAATCTAGCTTTGTGTTCAAAAGTGAAAGACTGTCTCATAATATCAGCTTTTGTGGGTAGAGTGATTCTATCATAAAAATTTAAGATCGCTCATAAATTTTTCAGAGCAAAGTTTTTATACTGAAATTGAGCCGTAATACCCCTTCCAAAGAAATATCCTCCACGGAAGACACGTAACTTATTACATAATGTCCAATTAAGTTTCAGCGTAAAATGTGAACAATGTATCACACAGGCGTTTGGGATTATAAGAAAGGAACACTAAATTGCAGTTAAAATTTACGAATAAAAATACGTACGCCATATATTGTAGGAGATTTAATGAATCTAATTATGTATGTAAGTGGATGTAGCTTTTCTAGTTTTTGATCTATTATAATTAGTTAAATTCTTTATAATGGTATTCATTATATTCAGATTATTTGTTAGATATGAAAGTAAACATATATTAAATTTTCTTTATTAATCACTACATTCGAATTCAATTACTGTATTATTAATTTTATTCATTTGAATTTATATGTATAAAAATATAACTGTATTACAGAAGTTATTCACATTCGTAGCATTATATTATATATAGACTGGAGAGGTTGATGTCATAAAATGGTAAATGTAAACAGGTAGGTTAGTGGTGTAGATGGGGGGGGGGTAGACTCCCCCGGCATGGTTCGATAGTTACAAACATGCATACTTCAACTTATGTATGACAAATACAATGTATGTTATAATTGAAGAAAAGTTTCTCCATTCGATCAATTTCCTATTCGACCAATTCTCTATTCGATAAACTGTTTGATAAATTCTCCTCAAGTTATATATACTACATATTTTGTGATGTTTCTTTA
Source organism: Caprella mutica (assembly GCA_947561585.1). Taxonomy (NCBI): domain Eukaryota; kingdom Metazoa; phylum Arthropoda; class Malacostraca; order Amphipoda; family Caprellidae; genus Caprella; species Caprella mutica. The sequence continues at coordinate 441,750 of CANNZV010000595.1, forward strand.
ATCTATATATAAACGAATGTAAATTGGCCAATAACACTCGAATACATTAAATAGACGGGCATCAAATTATTTTTGTTTTCCTTAGTATATTTAGTAAAGTGATGTTTCTATTTTTCCGAATAAAGTTTATTTTATATCATAGATGTTTATAGTAAGTACCGCAAAGTACACCGTATGATGTGTACATCTATATTAGATTATAGATAGATATCAGAATGGGCACTGCAACAGATATTTTATTTTTCTCAGCTCGACAAGAAACTGATTCTACTTATGTTGCTATGGATTGACTTATCAATAGGGTTGAGACAATATGCGTTTAAAATCATAGATCCTGAAAATATTATCGGAGAGAAATAAACAGTATTGAATCGTTCTAAATCAGCGGTATATAGTATTCGATACCATTGTATTTCGTTTCGTCTCTGATGTTCTTAGCATCTATGATTTTAAACACATATTGTCACAACCCTATATACTTAGCAAACACGTGTATAATCATCAGCAAAGTTGTGACAATGTGCTTTTAAAATCATAGATATTAGGAATATCATAGACGAAATTAAACGGTATCAAATACTATATGCCGCTGGTGTAGAACGATTCAATACTCTTTAATTGTCTCCGTCTGTAATATTTTCGGGTTCTATGATTTCATAAGCATATTGTCACAACTCTAATCATCAGTGATATTCAAAAGGAAGAAATGTGAAGAAAATAACCTATGATCAACTCGATTTTGGCATAGAAAAGAATGTAGGGTAGCCACTCAGTTACCGGACACTCCTATAGTACCCGGGACATAGGTACCCAATTTATCACAAAATCCTGATAACCTATAATAAGGAATTATTTTAATAGCCACTATCCGAGTACTGCTATTAGGAGTAGGATAACTTTCCTATATCATTTGTGAATAATAATGACATTGATAACTAGATTATGTGCACTCGGTAGAGCGCATACCTTCGCCGCCTCATTGACCCGTTCTCTCCCAAAATTTAATAAACTGCTAACTGGATAACAACCAATCGTCCCACCAAGTTTCATGCAATATGGTTCAACACTTTTTGAGTCATTGAGTTATAAATGACCTTGACCTTGACCTTCGACCGGACCGCTACCAAATTTCTAACAGATGGTTCCTGGACATTGACCAATTGTACCATCAGATTTCAGACAATTTGGTTGAATACTTTTTGAGTTATGAGTTACAAATGGCATTGACCTTGATCTTTGACCTTTGGCCCGATCGCTCCCAAAATCGAACAAAATGGTTCCTGCATATTGACCAATTGTCCAACTAAGTTTCGTGCAATATGGTTCAATACTTTTTGAGTTATAAAAGAATATAACCTTGACCTTTGACCGAGTCGATTCTACCAGCAGGTCACTGGACATGGACCAATCGTTTCATCAAATTTCAGGCAATTAGGTTGAACACTTTTTCATGTAAGCGAATAACAAGATGATAAATAAATATACCACGGCTAAAATATGACCTTCCCGCTTTCTGCGAAGGTAATAATGACAAGCAGTTCTTTATCTGCATGTGGTTAATAATGGGAACGAAATAATTATCTCACAATAGTTACAATGTATAGATCTCCACTCTAATTAATGGGTGCCTTAATTATGCATATGAAATGTTAACAAAAATTTGAAAAAAAACATCCAATTTAATTAATTTAACATAACATTTGAAATATATCATAAAATTTAAAGAATTTAAAATCAAATTTAAAAAAATAATCTTGAAATCGAAACAGAAATTTCGATGATAATTTAAATAAATAGGTATAAGTAGGTATAATAAGGAATAATTCTGATTATTATGTAAAAAAGATAGCAATTACGTAATATATCTTTGTCATCTTTCTCCTGTCAAATGAAATTGCTTCTATATTCGTGTTACGAAAAGATCTTCTGCAATCCTAAGATTTGGAAAATGTCGACCTAAGATGTGCGAGATTTATCCAATAATATTTGAGCTGAGTCTGATTCTCCGTAATCCGAGCCAATTAACCCGTCAATCGTAACGTCCAACTCTCTCAACTAGACACAATGGAACGGAGCTAGTTTGTCAGTTTGATTAGTAGTATTGAAACTCAAGCAATGTGATAGCAATATAGAATGAACAATTGAAAATGTTAATAAACATCAGATGTTGGGTAAAAGTTCTAAGCTAGATGAAGTTTAGCCAAGGATAAGATATATCTTGGATGCATCTAGGATGGATTTAAGCATAAATTTGAGATAATTTTAGTATAAATCAAGGATAAATCTAGGATAAATGTAGGATAAATCTGGAAAAATGTAGGATAAATATAGAATTAATCTAAAATGAATTTAGGAAAAATCTAAGAAATATTTAGGATAAATTCACAATAGCAGACACTGATATGTTCAGTGTATCGTGTCATTCAAACTGAAGAACACTGTAGGTACACCGAACATCATTTTGTAATTTGATATCCGCTACTGCGTCATGCCAACTATTGTCTGGTAATTAATCTAATCGAATTGTTTATAGAGGAGAGCAGATCGAGTTGAATCACAGGTAAGTTGAACGGTGCATAGAAACACCGAAACGGACCGGAACGGACCGAAACGGAGTCAAATATGTATGTTAAAGAACTGTTTGCATCATTTTAAATGCTCAATGAGGTTATATATTGCCAAAGAACACTTGGTTGAACACCGGAACCGACCATGATGAACCAAAATGAACCAAAACGTACCGGAACGGACCGAAACGGAGTCAAATATGGATGCTAGAATACTGATTGCATCATTTTGAATGCTCATGGAGGTTATTATAGAATGAATAGTTGCATTAACATATAAAGAGCTTAATAAAGAAAAACGTACTTATTACATGAGTAAAAACGTACTTATTACATAAGTACAAACTTACTTATTACAGAAGTACAAACGTACTTATTACATAAGTGCACACTTACTTATTACACAAGTACAAACGTACTTATTACAAAAGTACAAACGTACTTATTACATTAGTATAAACTTACTTATAACAACAACATACATGATAGTCTTTCACATTGCATGATACGTGCACTGGTTGTGACTGTCTATTTTTATCTGTCTATTCCTATCCGTTAATTATTATCTGTCTATTCCTATCCGTTAATTTTTATCTGTCTATTGCTATGCGTTAATTCTTATCTGTCTATTCTTATGTAAGTTTGTACTTATGTAATATGTAAGTTTGTACTTATGTAATATGTACGATTGTACTTATTTAACAATTAAGTACGTTTTTACTCATGTAATAAGTACGTTTTTCTTTATTAAGCTGTTTATATGTTACTGCAACTATTCATTCTATAATAACCTCCATGAGCATTCAAAATGATGCAATCAGTATTCTAGCATCCATATTTGACCCGTTTCGGTCCGTTCCGGTACGTTTTGGTTCCTTTTGGTCGGTTCCGGTGTTCAACCAAGTGTTCTTTGGCAATATATAACCTCATTGAGCATTTAAAATGATGCAAACAGTTCTTTAACATACATATTTGACTCCGTTTTGGTCCGTTTCGGTGTTTTTACGTACCCGTAAGTTGAATTACATAGTTTACCTACATTTTATACATACGAATTTATATACTGCAAACTTTAGGGTAGGGGAGGGTGGTCATCAATGGGACAAAAAACACAGAAAGATTGATATTTCATTTACTATGGGCATAATATGAAAAATAAAAAATCCATGTGTAATATAGATATTCCTTTTTAAAATGAAACCAACTCGAATGCTATCACATATTCTGTTGACTAGAAAAAAATTAAATAAAAAACAAAAAAAATTGTCCCATTGTACACAGAGAAAAAAGTTTACTCATATTTAATGGGTCAACAATTTATGCTTTGAATCAATTTATTACGTGAGTTGGTTTGACTATAATCATGTTTTCATGTGTGTCAAAACAACTATGACGTGTGTGTCACCAAACATAGTTAATTCAAATCATTTTATAGATTGAATCAACTTACTATGAGAGTTGGAGTTACATTTTGGGAGTTTAGACATATCTTAAAACAACTAGGACATAGTGCGTTGAAGTAACTCACAAAGATTGTCATTTCAATGTATCTGGTGTATGAATTAACTTACTATGAGAGTTGACGCTACTTTATTAATTTTAGGTGCGAGTTAAATCAACTATGACATAGTGTGTTATAGTAACCCACAAAGACTGTTAATCCAGTGTATTCTGCAGTGTATGAATTAACTTACTATGAGAGTTGGCGCTACATTTTTGTAAGTTTAGGTAAGAGTTAAAACAACTATGACATAGTGTGATAATGTAACCCACAAAGACTGTTAATCTTATTTATCTGGTGTATAAATTAACTTACTATGAGAGTTAGTGCTACTTTTTTTTAAAGTTTAGATGTGAGTTCAATCAAATGAGTAAGTGGCAACTTATGCTTTCCTCAAAGCTAATTTATTCGCATAACACTTTTCAGTTCAAATCTTGTTTCAAGTGTGTTACGTGTTAAATGTGAACGCTCCTCAATACCATTTTAGTTCAAGTGCAAACAATAGGGTTATATGCGTTAAATAGTATTATCGGTGCCGATCGATTATTAATTAATTCCATTAATAAATTGATAAATGTCTGCCTAAATATTCTAAAATATTGGTGATTGATAGTTTGGTGGCTTTATATAGGTAGTTATTTGAAGAGCTGATTATCTGTATATAACTTTTATAATAATAAATTTTGATTACTGCCTTCCAGTTTGTAAACTGATATCCAAACTAATTTTCCTAGATTATTATATGTTAACTTAAGCATCATACCTTTTTTCAGTGTCAATACCTTCTACATGGGATACGGTCAAGAGCCCCCCCGGTCACGAGCCCCCCCGATCATGAGCCCCCCTAGGTCATGAGCCCTCCCGGTCACGAGCCCCCCCCCCCCTCCCTGTTTTTTTTAATCCTTATTTACCTAGTTATAAACAAGTGAAGAATTACTTAGATAGAAATAGGTAACTGAGAGTTACTAATGTAGTTTGTTGTATCCGCTAGTTTGTTGTACTGCACACTTCATGATTGTTTAATGACCTGGCAGGGGGGTTCGGGGGGCGGCACGCCCCCCTATATACATATATTTTATGTCTGTGTCAATAAGGATTAAATAGTATGGGTAAATAAGGATTTAAAAACAGGGGGGCTCATGACCGGGGGGGCTCTTGACCGGGGGGGCTTATGACCTAGGGGGGCTCTTGACCGGGGGGGCTTATGACCTAGGGGGGCTCTTGACCGGGGGGGGGGGGCTCATGACCGGGGGGGCTATGACCTACACCCCTTCTACATAGGCTAGGCAGTTACTGCGCTGTCCTCAGAATAGGGTAAGTTCCAAATTATCAGGCGATTTCAAATTTTCGGTCACGTATGAAATATAGTATATAGCTACCTAATAGCTAATTAAAATAAAAGTTAATTTAATATAGTTTTTCTTACGCGACCGAAAATGTGGAGCCGTCCGATATTTCGGAATTTATCCTAGTATCTCAAGTAAAGTGGTCTGATAATCTATATATTTTAAAACTAGTTGGTGTACCTATAGGTAGGGTTACACAGCCAAATTCGGTTCTTTAATTTCTAATTGTGACCCTATTAAGAGAGTCTCAAAATCATTCTGAAATTAGTTTAGCTATATACTAAATTGTTGAACATCATAATTTAAGCTCAATTTATGATAGGTTCTATTCATTTCACGAGTGCCTTGAAGTCATGATGGTTATTAATGTTTCTGAGATAAGAGACCGCAGTTAGTTAAAGTGCCGCAATTTACCTACTTGACCCTAGTTTTCTATGACTGGGAGAACTCCATCCAGGGAGGTAGTCGGAGGAGAACACCGTCCAGGGATTTAGCAGGGTGAGAACACTCCAACCAGAGGTGAGCCTTTTGATATATTATACTTTCTAGGTATTTAATTAAAGTCTACATTATGAGTGTATAATGAACAAAATTATGAGGATTAGCTAGAAAAATCCATTGCATTTATTAGAGCTAAATTTATACTGCATCTGAAGATTTATAATTAGTTTAACATTTTATATAAATAATTTACCTATATGAAAGAATTCTCAGTTAATAATTCTTTTCATTTCTTTATTAATATATGGTTTTCTATATTTTCTGAATCTACTTTCAGATCTTGATGAAGAATTGATGAAGTAGATCAACGTCATCAACTATCGGAGTCCTCTTCAATTCCTTTGAATGGTTCAGGAACAATTATGCTAGGTCAAAGTAAGTATTTGAAAATATTAGATGATTTTTAAATATGTATTTGCAATATGATTAGCTCTTACTTTTTCATATGCTTTTAGGGATTCCAGACATGAAAGGAATATCGAAGCTGTCGCTATCTCATCACAAAAGGAAAAAGAGTTGGTGATGTTATTGATAATGTATATGAACGATACTGTGAATTTCTATTCAATATATATTAATATACGAATCTCTTATTTCAGGAATTGGCAACCTACAGTCGTGAAATAAAGTGACGAGAATTCAAATTGTTCTTCTAAATAATAAATCTAAAACTTAAATGTTTACATTTCGTTTTCAATTTGACCTTGGTAATTCTATTAGCATATTTCAATATCAGTGCCTATGAGTAAGATGAATTGCACTAAAATATGGTTTAGAAGATAAAGGCTTTATCATTAATTCATTATTCATTAAGTTATAGTACAAATGCAGCATATCAAAGATTTATCAACTTTTTTAATCTAGCCTGGTTAATTAATTCATCTAGCCTACCTATTTATCACTACGTAAAGTTATTTATGTCATCTAACTACTTATTTATAAACTGACCTAATGAGATTACTTATTTAATCTAATCTATTAATTTACAACTGATAACCATATATCTATTCATAGGATCGAAAACATTTCAAAAAGCAAGGATAGGTCTAGGTGATCAATTATTTTTTAAAATTAAAATAGTATGCATATCACAAAAGCAAAAGTAGGAAATAGATGTGAACATGTTAGATTTGGTCCTAGAAAATAAAAAGTCTAATCTAATTGATACCGGGACCTAACTCGAGATTATAATTTAATAGAGTAAATATAGTGACTGAAAAAGTCTTGTAAAAAGTCTGGCTACTGCTAACTAGTCCGATATTTCAACCTACACTATAATAGTTGATATACATTTACTTAGTTTACAAGTAGTCGATATAACCAACACGAGATGATGATATAACCTACACGAGTAGTTGATATAACCAACACGAGTAGTTGATATAACCTAACCGAGTAGTTGATATAACCTACACGAGTAGTTGATATCACCTATACGAGTAGTTAATGTAACCTACACGAGTAGTTGGTATAACCTACACGAGTAGTTGGTATAACCTACACGAGTAGTTGGTATAACCTACACGAGTAGTTAGTATAACCTACACGAGTAGTTGGTTAACCTACACAAGCAGTTGGTATAACCTACACGAGTAGTTGATATAAGCAACACGAGTAGTTGATATAACCTACATGAGTAGTTGATATAACCTACATGAGTAGATGATATCACCTATACTTTTAGTTAATGTAACCTACACGAGTAGTTGGTATAACCTACACGAGTAGTTGGTATAACCTACACGAGTAGTTGGTATAACCTACACGAGTAGTTGGTATAACCTACACAAGCAGTTGGTATAACCTACACGAGTAGTTGGTATAACCTACACGAGTAGTTGGTATAACACATAGGAGTGATTGGAGAAACATACACAAGTAGTTGATGTAACCTTGTTCTGTAGTTGTTTTAACCATTACATATAATTGGTTCAACCATCACGAGCAGTTTTGCCTATCTCAGGTAGTTGTTGTGACCATCGGGAATTAAAAATAATCAACTCACATATGTGTTGTTTTAACCAACGTCAATTTAACTCATATTAAATAGTACCTGCAACTCACCACGTAGGTAGGCGCACAGATAAACCATAAAATTTAGTCAAAACAAATCAAATATGATTTGATTCAACTAATCCTTTCTCTGTGTGTATAACAGCACTGGTGAACAATGGGACATGCCCCGGTGAACGATGGTACAGTTTATCAAACTTGTATATTGTTGAGGTTATGGTGAAATTTCAAGTTCGAATTATCTCTTTATATTGTCCCACACTTAGTTAGTTCATATAATATCAGTTTAATGTCCTCTAGCCTCACTGATGCCATGTCAGGAACATTTGGAAAATTAAGCTCATTGCACTTGTATCCTCGCCTAACATCAATATTTCGTATTTATCTTTTTCATGCTTTTGGCCAACAAAATACGTTTAAGAAGTCGCCTCAAATTCTATAAGTGCATAAATCTTCATTTTCAACATTTTCGGTGGAGATTTGAGTTCTTCAGACGAATGGATCAGTTAGATTATAAGTTATATACCAGACCAAGAACAATAGTTCACAGGCCATCTATGTCAGATACTTTATGAAGTGATTTCGAAGGCCTTATCCTTAGTGGCACCAGCAAAAAGCTCTTCTTTCTCTGGTGTATCCGTTGCAATCATGCTGCGTCTTTTTCTTTTATTAGTGAAATTTGTTCTCTATGCAGTGCTTTGTGATGACCTCAGATTGCTAAAGCCCTTGAACATGATCGAAAGTCCCGCTTCAGCTGGAAGCTCTGTTTCTACAAGAAGCTCTGAAGCTACAGTTCACGTTATTGTATCAAAAAAATAGATATATTGATTCATATGGAGTAACTAGACAGTTTGGTTGACAATAAGTGACTGTCCCATTGTTAACCAAATTTTCTGTCCCAATGATCACCATGACGCCATTTTGAAAACATATGGGTATAGCGGCTCAACTACAAAAGTATAAAGGCAACCCTTTCAAATGATCATATCTTACATATTACTTAATATTATGTAAAGATGCCGTAAGCATTATATGTTAAATTTACAGATTTACAACAATTGAAACAAAGTACGAAATATTTAGTTTTATCACCCCTAAAACACGTTTTCGCTTTTACACAGGGCTGACTGCACCCCAACCGCTGAATGCAATGCGAGTGAATGCACTGAAGTATGCTTAATTTACCACTAAGATTTTGTTAAAAATTAGCCTCAAACAAAAAATTTATTCAGCATGTCCCATTGTTCCCAGTGTCCCATTGATGACCACCCTCCCCTACATTTAATTTTTAAGACGAAATTTCTCCATTAAATCAAGAATAGAAGGTTACATATAGTGAATCATGATCCCACGTACTCGAAGTATGCATGATTTAGTATGCTTCAGAGTAGAAGATTTTTACTTCAAGAAAATAACTGTCATATTTGCAATACATAAATAGTTAAATGTTGCCAAAGAAATACTCAGTGCAGCATTATACATTCTGAAGAAATTAAATCAACAAAGTAAAATTGAAGACTATAATAAAAAAAAAGTCAACCTAAATTCCGTGGCCTGAACTCGACAACAGATGAAAAAGTACTAGAACTAAATTCTAACAGTGTTCGATGTAAGAAATGAGTTCAGTGGTCACATTTTAGGTTTCAGGGGTTGCGTCACATGAGAGTCAAGGGTTGGTCACTTTATTGTCAGGGGTTGGTCACATTGGGATTAAGGGCTAGTCACATTAGGATCAGGGGTTGGTCACATCATGGTCAGTTGTTGGTCACATTAGGGTACTCAGGGGTTAGTCACATTGGGGTCACGGGCTGGTCACATTGTGGTCAGGGGTTGGTTACATCATGGTCAGTTGTTGGTCACATTGTGGTCAGGGGTTAGTCACATTGGGGTCACGGGCTGGTCACATGATTCTCAGTTGTTGGTCACATGATATATAAACTCTCCCAAGTCTATTGGACAGAGGCAAAGGTACTGACTGAGTACACACATCCTTTTAAATAACCATAAACTATAACAGTTACAGTAAAACTACTGAGTTATGAAGTTATGAGCTATGAAGAACCTGAATTATGAAATGCACTTGAAATATGGAGTAGTTTTTTATGTTTAAATTATGGAAAATGATATATGTATTACAAGAATTCCATCATTGTTAAATTTTCCCTCAATGACTATAGTTCTTTAAGATTTTGATCATAGAAAACTACTTAGAGCACCCAAGATATGGAGTGGATTTGAGTTAGGAAAGAACCTATATTTATTACTAACTTATAGTTATAACTATAACTATTTTATAAACACCAATCTACAGAAAACTTCACCTGAAATTATTGTCTTATATAATAATACATAGAACGTAATAGTGAAAAACGTTCCTCAATATTAAAGTATATTAATTATAATTTACTTATCAGTAACTGCTTTAGTGATACCTAATTGTAATTTGAAATTGATTTTAAAATAAGATGTATGGTTTGAAATTTACTAAGTTAGCTCCAAAAAATATTTTCAGTGTCGCCGTTACATTTCCTTTGAAGAGTTTTCATGTTACATCAAAATGTTACCCATGTTAAAATTAAGATCATAGATAACAGAGATAACAAAAGGTTTTAGTCGATTTGTAAGCTAAAAGAGCTTCATTTTCCCGGACATTCAAAAATTGAAAAAAGTTACAGACAATAAATTGATTTAACTAGCACCGCTCTCCCCAGAATGAGAAACCGTCTTGTTTTTAGGGTTTCTGTTATTTCGAACCATCTTGTTTTTAGGGTTTCTGTTATTTCGAACCATCTTTTTTTTGGGTTTCTGTTATTTCGAACCATCTTTTTTTGGGGGGTTTCTGCTATTTCGAAGTCTAATATCTTTTTTAGATTACATATTTGTAGTTAAGTTTACCCAGAACTTAAATTTACAAATGATTGAAAAACTACGTCAAATTAAGTAATTCTGGGTGATGGTCGTTTAAAATTTAGTCAGAACTAATTTATAATCCGTAGGTACAATTGGAACGCTAACGAAATAGAATTTAGATAATTATTAATGAAAAATTAATTTCAAATATTAAATTTATAAATTTAATTGAACAGTTTGTGATAATAAAATAACTGTTCAAGTGGATTTCATAGCATGTAAAATCATTGATGAATTTCTCTATATTCCAAGTAATATAGTAATTCAATTTCATTTAATATATATATATCGATGGGAGATATCTTACAAGTTAAACCTTGGAATTTGTGCTACATTTCAACTCAAGAAAAATGCTCAAATTAGCTAATTGGCAGCTCAAGTTACCATAACAACGCTTGCCCATGCTGCACTACAGTCTCGTGTGATTTGTTTAAGGTTTCCTTGAACATATATCATAAAAATTACAAAATCACTGATGAAAGTTTCATTTTCTCTCAATTTATGGACAGTATGATAATTATCTCACCATATACCTGAAAAATAGAAAATACAGTACAGGCAGGCCTCGCTTTAAGTACAACTCACTTTAGTAAAAGTGGTTACTTATTTCGAGTCATGATTCAAAATAAGAACCGTTCGTAGACATAGAAAACGGAGACAATTTCTTGTGATTATTTCACGGTAACTAAAAACAACACCAAAATTATAATCCAGATATTATTAGAAGCAATTGGTTCAGAAATTCAACATGTCTTATTTAAGGGCTAGTTCCGTGTTATTGCACGGTTCCATATTTTCGAACACATGGAAATCTTTATATAATGATCATTATTTAAATTTTATTTCAATTGGTATCCATGATACCAATTAGAATAGAAGTTAAATAATAATAATAATATTTTCTTTTCTGACGTGTCCGAAATTGTAGAACCAACCAATAACTTGGAACTTAGTACCCTACTACCAAAAACATTTGGTAGTAGGCATAAATTTAACAAACAGCATAAAATTGCTATTCCTTAGATGTAGCACAATAATTATAGAAATCAAAGTATCTATTAATTACTCACCTATACTGAGTGAGAGTTAAGCTATGGATAGATTTTAAAACCTTAAATAAATAAATGACTTTAAACTTTTTCATCACAGTCACAAACAATGAAAGATCGACTGTATATTATTAATAATGTGCTTATATACGTAGAACTCTAATAACTCCTACACAAATTTTCTTTTTATAACTCATAGAAAATGAGATATATAATCAAGGAGTGACAATTATGAATTTCTTGTTACTTTTATTCGCTTTAGTTACTGTTTGGTAACTAAACTGAGTCGTGATTTGGTAACTAAAGCGGGGGATGCCTGTATCTACAAAATCGTGACCGGACATAATAAAGTACTAAAATAGACATAGTAAAGTACTGTCTACAAGATAGACATATAGTATAGTTCCTAGAAAATAGACATATAGTATAGGTAGTACTTACAATATATGGCTGCATAATATACTCTTATAACTACATAATATTCCTACAAGTTATACATACTCATAAACCTACAAAATACATCTACAAAACATACATACGATTTACACTCATATAGCTACAAAATAGACATAGTATAGGGTTTCGTGTGTGTGACGTCATCATAATCATCAGAGTAACAATTAAGTATCTGAAGCATAGTAATCAAAGTGCGTAAAGCTATACAGACTCATTCGTTATTATCAGAATATGAAACAAGTTAATTATCCTCTCAGGTTTGAAAGCTTAAGCTCAGTTATTAGTATACCCAAGAAACATTGCATGGTTGGCCCAACTATGGGTACCATTGGCTCAACAGTGGCAGCAACGGGCGATGGTTTACCGGTGCTAAGAGGCATTGGCCCAATGCTGGCTGCCGAAGCTAAACCAACACGATCCTAGCCTTCATTGGCCCAATGTTGGCTGCCGGATCATAGCCAATTGACACTGTGGCCATCATTGGCCCAACGTTGGCAAGCATCCACATGAAATGTATATAAATGAATCTTTTTTAATCTGTGATATTGTTGACATGTTAGATAAAATTGATTTTAAATAATTAATTTTAATATTGTAATGTATTTTTTAAATTTATTTACATAGATAAAGTTATAGCCTAATCAAATTTATAATATGTGTTTGTCATATAAGTATACTAATGGTAGTTTATTAATGTATTATGATATAATACCTGAACAGTATATTGATAATTGAAATGATTAATAACATGATTAAATTAATCGAATTGTATACCAAATCGTCAATGAAGATTCCATATTTTAGGGAAGAGAATTGACGCCATTATCATAAAAATTTAGACCTGAGGTCTGAGGAACATGGAGGCGCATGGTTCTTCACACTTGCATTTTTGAGCGAACCAAGAACTCGTTAAACAGAAGAAGAGAGTTAACATGTCATATTCTGAATACATCCTCAAAAAAAACTGAAGAAATTTTTTTTATAGTAGGCGTCGATGTCATTTTGTAGGTAGGCTGTAGCGCTGAGTTCCTAACTTTTAAGCATGCTGTAGATTAATATAGTACTTAGGGTCACACAGGTAAATTGCGGCCCTTTAATTTGTAATTTCGGCCCTCTCAAGAGAGTCTCTAAATCATTCTGAACTGAAATTACATTAAAATGTTGCATATCTATCAAAAGAAGCGCAGTGCTCGTTATAATTCATTAATTTAAGTTTTCAACGTGTGTTTTGATGCTATGATGTTTCTGTTGTTAAAGGCCGCAGTTAGTTAGTGACCCGCAATTTACCTGCTTTATTTAGATTTTATTTATTCTGTGAAAAATGGTCTTTAGTTTTCTAAAACAGATGGCACTTCATCTGTTCAATAGTCAGGCTGAATCATAACTCATTTACTATAAAGGAGTTTTACTATAAACTGTTTATTCTATTTTATTGACTAAGTATGTTTTTTGTTATAAAGATATTATTTATATATCAAGAGGATTGTGTTGGTTATCATTTTATCATTCCCATGTTGATTTAATTTATTAAAATGTCTAGTTAAAATGTGTACTTTAATTTACCTAATTGAAATTCATTGTAAAAATATGTCCAAGTTTGGACTAGAGCGGTTAGCAACGGCATGCCTTCGTCAGCCGTTGTCAACCGTAGCTATGCCATCATGGGACAGTGCTGGCCCACAGTAAAATACAGTTGGCTTTAAAAAGGTAAACATCGGCATGCCGTCGTCAGCCGTAGCTATGCCATCATGGGCCTATGCTGGCCCAACAATTAAATTACAGTTGGCTTTAGAGTGGTTAGCATCGGCATGCCGTCGCTAGCCATTGTCAGCCGTTGCTATGCCAGCATGGGCCAATGCTGGCCAACGGTGCAAAAGGCATTGGCCCGACGTTGGCACAGAGATGGCCCGATCTGGCACGGTTGGTTTGCCGACGTTGGCCCACCGCCTTATTCAACGGCTGGCCGTTATGGCCCTACGTTGGCCCAACACTGCAATGCTTCTGGGGATACTTAGGTTTGTTACGTGGTGAGAAAATTTATCAAACATCTCAATTAACTCAATATAGTGGAACTCCTCTATAATGAACTCCTGTATAGTGAATCATCCTGTATAGTGAACTTCTGTAGTATAGCAAACTTACCTCTCTAGTGATCATATTTAGTTTAGTCTGCCACAAATATTCATAAGTTTTCTATGAATCTCTATATAATAAATTGGTTATATTTCATGAAACAGGATCGAGTTCTACCAGTACAACTCCTCTATAGTGAAGTCATGTGTAGTGAACCATCCTGAAATTTAGAGTTCTGAGAAATAAAATACCCTGTATAGTGAATTTGTTTCAAAGAGGAAGAAAAATTTCTATAGTCTGCCATGAAAAGGCCAGTTTTCTATTCATCTTTTGAATTATCTATAATAGAGTAAACGCTCTATAGTGAACTAGTTGAAGTTCACTATAAAGTAGTTCTATTGTATAAACCATAATATGTATTATATGATTAGAGCACTCATAAATTAAATGTTTGTCTATGGAAATTTTCTATCGAATCACAGTTATTTTGCTCGAACGTTAGCTCATTTTACATAGAGGAAATATAGGATTACGTAGACACAATGCTGAAATGATCTAAAGGAATCAATTCTATACATTCCCTGAATCTTATTTTATTCATGTAAATATCATTTAAATTCACGAACAAGAGTTTAATATTCTAACGAAAAAAAATCGGTAATTCTCAAATAACCCAAATTATTCAGATAATACCTATCATAGGGATACCTAATTTAAGAATATTCTGTGATAATAAAGTTAACTAATTATCGAAACTCATAACTAACTCATACTCATGATCAACATATCTAATAATAAACTAATATCTTTTAAAAGACTGAATAAGATGAAATTATTGGAACATCATTGGATTCACAGCCTTACTTCTGTCAGTTCTGACTCCAGTAAAGTCACAATCAGCATAATACTCGTAAAGAGCTTACCAACTTTTAACTCCTTTTAACATTTTACTTACGATTTTAATCTATTTGTTGATTAGCATTCCCACTTCGGGTATCATTTTATTAGTCTTCGATCTTGTATTTCAACTTTAAGCAAAGGTAAGTCTTCATAATGTATAGGAATTAGTTAAAATATACTCTTTAATATTTGAACTTTAGCCTTCCTTACTCTAAATCTTAAATAAATTTGTAATAATTCCTTCACCTTTAACTCTTTAAGTCTAAGAATTGTAGTAGTCTAGTTAGGGGCTCTATGTTTAACTTTTCAGACTATATATACTAATTAGGGTAAGTTACGACTTATCGGTCGGGCTCGCATCTTCGGCCCAAGTGGTAACTTTAATTTTTTCATACTTTTATTGTTTTCCATGATACCTATATTCCATTTCCTATAAATACTTTAGTATTCCAATAAAAATTAAATACTTAGTTCATGACCTGTGACACCGACCGATAATTCTCAGCTTATCTTTTACTGAGGCTTCACTTCCATACTTTCACCTAATTTCACTTTTCTGTTTGAACTGCTTATTTAATCCTTGCCTTCTGTAGATGTTAATCTGTAACTTTTACATTGTGACCTGACCTGGTATTAATTTTTTATTCTCTTTTCAGATGGTTTGTGCGTGCACCAAATGCAACTTCTTCACCACCGAAGAATTGAGAAGCTCTCTTCAAATATTGGTAACTTCGATTCGCAGTCGTAATTTCGACCTGCATGAAGTTTTCGTGTCCTTTGTCACTATTTTGAAAAGAACCCCTCTGAAAATTCAAACTCTGAAGCCTGCCGATCCTGATTTCAGTGAAGATATTCACATGCAGGCTTACGACTCTCTTGGAGAAATTCACTCTTTCCTGAAGCTGTTGAGAGAGGTTGTACAGAGCATGTACAGAACTAGCTGGTTCGCTTTAATGCGGGTAGAATACATCCAGTACCTGTACTTCATCCAAGAGTACATCAGAGAAGTATGGAGGGAGTTCTTCTTCGATACTCCAGTTGACTGTATTCCCGGTATGCCAGGCCACAAGATGAAGGAGCTTAATGAGGAAATTAACACTATGGTTAATATGGTAAGACACTATTTTTCAGTTTTTTTTTGTCGTGAAGTTATGCTCTCAAATTATATGGTATTAAATTTTGATTAGGTAGATTTTTCCATCATATTTCACTTTAGAGATGGTGGGTGTTGCTATTGAACTGTTTAGTATTGAACATTTTTTTATGATTGGTGCACTAATTTTTTAATTTCTTCTCCCGACAGTTCGCAGAGATCATGAAGCACTCTGGCTCAGTTTCAAGGAAATATTAGGTTCACAGTTCCTAATTTCTAAAATTATGATATCGAGTGACCTATATTTATGAAATAGAAATTTTAGCCTATTTTAATATAACCTTATCATAAATTTTAAATGTACTAGTTTTTAGAATTATTAAAATTGTAGGGTTTTATCAGGAAATTCTTTTATATGAATATGTAGTTTTACTTTTGAAGTTAAGTTTATTTGTTTAAAAATAAGAGTAAAGTTCGCAAGTTTAGGAAGATTGTAAATGTGAGTATTTTCATAACTCTAATTTAAAATAAGTTCTTTTTAGATTTCCGTTGGTTTGAGTGTGATCAAATCCTTCAGGACAATTTACTGTATTTCTAAGTTGTTAATACCAAATACATGAATATCAACTTGAAACTGATTATTTTATTCTATACCTCCCTAATGTTTTTGAATTTATATTCTACTTATAAGATCCTGACTTTGATTGATAGATACTTCGCTAATTTCACTTTCAACATTTTTGAGTGATTCTTCACTCCTGGCATTTCGTGACTGAGCAATTTTAAAGTGTCCATTTGTAAACTTCTAAAGTTGTCTTAAAATAGTTTAACTACAAACTGTTAAATTCAAAGTTATTCTTGTTTATGGGTAAGGAGGAATCTCTGGAATCACGTTGAAATTTTATATATTATTCGCTGAAAGAATGGTTATAATTTGGTGGTGCAAACTTAAAATTTCAAATTAAAACTTCGCTTTTTGAAACGGGTAAAGCAAAATGGTTTAAAAATTACTAGCGGGTGGCTAGTTGGCAAGAGATTCACTACGTAAATCTTACAATCTGATCTAAATTTGTTATTCTTTTGTATGAATATTTAGATTTTTCTTGAAATGCATATGCAATAGAAATTCCATATGCAAATAGAAAATGCATATGCATTTTTTATTTTGAATATGCATTTTCTATTTGCACATGGAATTTCTATTTATTATACATATAAAAAGTGCTTATTAAAATAAATTGATTAACGATGTTCAAATGATAAACTTCTACATAAATAAATGATAAACATCAGGCGAATGAATAAAAGCTAGATATTTATTCTACTTCAAAAATTTAAAAATCATAGATTAGGTTATAACGAGGTGGGAACTTGGTTGAACTCTGCTTCTAAATATTCCAAATATTTATTAGAGAACTTTAAAAACTTCTACAGAGCAGAGAAATAATTAAAATATATCTTGCGTTCATAGATTTAACATTCTCAGTAATTCCAGCAACAATAGAACAACTTGAGGCGTGAGGCAGGTCAATCTCAAAAGTGATCACTAGGGTTGTGACAATATTCTTTATGAAAATTAGGCTTTTATGCTTTATATATATGCATTTTATGCCTTAAAAATATATTCTTTTATGCTTAAAATATGCTTTATATGCGTTCAGGTTAGCGTTATATGCTCAACGTTATGCGTTCAGGTTAGCTTTATATGTTCTAATTTCTTTGAAATAAGGCCAATTGTAATTGGGAGTATTCATTAAACCAAAAACAAAACAAAAAATAACCAATTTAATATCTTGATTTTTACTTGATTTTTTTTTTTTTGGTGTAAATAAATGAAAATATATTACTAGGGTTGTGACAATATTCTTTTTGAAATATGCTTTTATGCTTTATGCTTTAAGCTTGTTAAATATGCTTTTATGCTTTTTATATATGCTTTTTATGCCTTAAAATATTCTTTTTATGCTTAAAATATGCATTTTATGCTCAAAATATGCTTTTTGTGCGTTCAGGTTAGCTTTATATGCTCAATGATAGGCGTTCAGGTTAGCTTTATATGTTCTAATTTCTTGAAATAAGGCTAATTGTTAGGGTTGTGACTTTGCATATCTTGCATATTGGTGAAAAAATGCATATGCATATAGAAAAAGCATATGCAAATCTTAAAATGCATATGCAAATCATGAAATGCATATGCAAATAGAAATTCCATATGCAAATAGAAAATGCATATGCATTTTTTATTTTGCATATGCATTTTCTATTTGCACATGAAATTTCTATTTAATATACATATAAAAAGTGTTTATTAAATAAATTGATTAATGATGTTCAAATGATAAACTTCTACATAAATAAAGGATAAACATCAGGCGAATATGAACACGAGCTAGATTTTTATTCTACTTCTGAAAATTAAATATTATAGGTTAGCTTATAACGAGGTGGGAACTTGGTTGAACTCTACTTCTTAATATTACAAATATTTATCAGAGAGAAAACTTCAAAAACTTCTACACAGCAGAGAAATAATGAAAATATATCTTGCGTTCATAGATTTAACATTCTCAGTAATTCCAGCAACAATAAAGCAAATTGAGGCGCGAGGCTCAATCTCAAAAGTGATCACTAGGGTTGTGACAATATTCTTTATGAAAATTAGGCTTTTATGCTTTAAGCTTGATAAATAGGCCTTTATGCTTTATATATATGCATTTTATGCCTTAAAAATTTATTCTTTTATGCTTAAAATATTCTTTTATGCGTTCAGGTTAGCGTTATATGCTCAACGATATGCGTTCAGGTTAGCTTTATATGTTCTAATTTCTTTGAAATAAGGCCAATTGTAATTGGGAGTTTTCATTGATGGTATATTTCGTTAATTAAACCAAAAACAAAATAAAAATAACTAATTTACTCTCTTAATATTTTTTTTGTGTAAATAAATGAAAAATATATTACTATATAATTTAGAATAGTTACACATCTTTTTAATTTCTATAGAACTTTTCTAATCAAAGAAAACGTGGAGGAAAAGGTTAACAAGATAAAATTACTGAAAAAACAATAAGTTAAGTGTTGGTTTTAAATTGTATTACCTCTGAATATAATCAATGTTTGACTAGATACTAGGTAAACTAATACAATATTTGTTAAATTATAAATAATATTATTTGAGGGGCCATTGTAGGATTTGCATGGTCAGAAGAACGGATAATTTTGATCTTTTTGAGTGGGTGACCGTTTAAAGATCATGCGCTGTACGAGCTATACCTGTATAAAAGATACTTCACATTTATGACTTGTTAATGTACTTGGAAGCAGACTTTATAAGAAGTGTTTCAATATATAAAAATTGACAATTTAAAGATATTAACTTTCATTCTACATCTCAGTGTTTTATTATTTCTACAATTAATAAAAAAAATATTTGGTTAAAAATATATGGGCTTCTTAGTAACAGCCTATTTCGAGAAATAGATGGAAATCTATAATGTCTACTTAACTGATATACGTTTAATTTTTTTTAATTAAAATTATTTTCTGCATATATTTTGTATATGCGTTTTATAAATGCATATATTTTGCATATGCGTTTTATAAATGCATATGCAGTTTATGGAAATGCATATTTCAAGCGAATATGCACTAAATTTTTATGTGCATACACTGCATAATATGCAGTGCATATTGTCTCAACCCTACTAATTGTAATGGAGAGTTTTCATCGATGGTATATTTATATAGAAGGCAGGGTAGGAAACAATGTCAAATTGAGAGAGTTTTAGACAATAACTTGTACAATAAAGAAAGCATTTATTACATTTGATGATCATAGCTGTTTTTAAATTCTCGAAAATAATTCTACGTCTGTTATCTGCTATAATTTGTAGTCTTAACTCATTTCGAGTTTAAAAAATAAGGTTCGTCTTGGAATAAAAAATCTGGTAACGAAACGTCCTAGCTCCGTTTACAATGGGGACGTGTCATTAGTCCGACAGTTACATCTTTCTGTGTTATTTCTAGTTATATTTTTTGATTAAAATAAGAAATATTACATAAATATACATTATAGATACCTATAGCAATTTAAATAATACAATATTTACCTTTATTTTTCTTTACTTTGGTATATATTTAACTTTATTTCAAATATTAGCTAATTTGTATGATGCATTTCCTCATTCGATTTAATGCAGTTTGTTGTATTCGCTAGTTTGTTGTACTACACACTTCATGATTTTTAAATGACCTGGCGGGGGGTCATGGGGGTAGCACATGACACATCCTTTCCCCCGATATATATATATTTTGAAATTCAATCAGAAATAAACTGCAAAAGTGTAGGACTAATGGAGGGTCGCACCAATGAAAAGTAACAGTTTACAATAGGTAAAGCGTAACATAAAATGGCAGCTCCTATTGTGTACTCCTTATTGAAATTATTACTATTAATTATCGCCTTAGGTTCCAATGATTCAGTAAGGTAATTTGCTCACCTAGTCTTTTAAACTTAAAAATTCTTGAATCATTCATTCAAACAATAAAAATTAGTTTGTATTTCATTTGCAGTCACTTGGACTATTTGATTAACTAAGAGCATATTTTGAGAATATTCTTTATTTCAAAAAATATGCTTTATTGCTAAAAAGCATAAAGAATAATTCTTTAAGCCAAAAGAATATTGTCACAACCCTATATATTACTATATAATATAGAATAGTTACACCTTTTTAATTTCTATAGAACTCTTCTAATCAAAGAGAACGTGGAGGAATAGGTTGACAAGAAAAAATTAATGAAGAAACAATAAGTTAAGTGTTCGTTTTAAATTGTATTACCTCTGAATATAATCAATAGGGCTGTGACTGTAAGGCCTTACAAGATATGCTCTATAAGCTCTAAAAATATGCTTTATAAGCTCCAAAAATAAAGCTGTAAAAACGTTTCAGATTATGCTTTATAAGCTTTAAGAGCTGAATACTATGATGCATAAGCTTTTATTAATAGATTTGCCTTCAAATATACAATAGTATATAGTTAAAAAAATTCTTTTGATTGAAGAAAACAAGCAATAATCAAGGGGAACCCTATATATTATTATTTAACTAAATAAGTATCTTTTACTAGGTATTTAGTGATTATGTATAAAAGATACTTTCATCTTCAAAGAAAACTATTTAAAGAAATAAATATAGCAACTCCTGATTTAACAAATGTAGATTTTACATTAGAAATATTCATCACTAGAATTCATTTTCCATGGTAAGGGGCGCGTTAGCACACTGTCGATGAAGTTAAATTTTATTAGTTGGTTGCACTATAAGTTATTTAGGATATTGTTTTTAATGTTCCGGTCTCAAAATTATATTATATTATAACATAAATGAATTTGTTGTATTGCACATTTCCTGATTGTTTAATGACGTAGGAATTTTCACTGTTCCCTTTACCACGTTTTACTGGTGCCGGAAAAGTATAAATTCTTTATCTAATCAGTAATCATTTATCTTGGTTGAGGTAACACTAGTGAATCTTCCAAATTAGACACGGTTTAGATAAGGCTTACTATAACCCATTGTAGTATATCCCTTCCCTTACTGTACTATAAACAGTAATAAGGGGCCTAGGTGTCCCCCACCTTCACGTGGTCGGTACCGTTAGTATACCAAATATTGTAATTAGGATCTATTATTTTGTTACATTGTCTTTAAAAGATTCTAAATTGGTAGAACCAACGGGGGGCACCCCCCTAAATTTTAGGGGTTATTTGTGTATTTATACTTGATCATTAATGTATTATTCATAATTTGATATTTCCAGTAATTTGTTGTATTTGTATTCAGTAACTTGGGCCCCTCTTAGGGAGGGACCCCTTCCTTATTTTTGCCGAGCATTGTTCCAAAGACTCAACAATATGGGTAGGGGGAATAAGAGAAACCAGAGTAACTCACCTCCTCCCTCAGAGGAGAGAGAAACTAAGAAACAAAAGCCGAAAGAAACTAAATCAGTGGATACTACCCCTCAGAATCCCAAACTGGAAGCACTTGAAGCTCTTGCTGGGTTGCTCGAGGTGATGGATCCGTCGATACTTGTGTCATCTGGAGATACAAATGAAGAGTTTTCTGAACTGAAGTGTAAGATTAAGAATAAGCTACAGAAAATCATCCCTGAAACTATTGCCCCAAACGAGACATACCAGATTGAGATTAGACCTAAAAAGCTTTCAAAGAGAAAGTTTGTACCTTACCAAGAAGAGACCTCATCAGTCACCAACACTGTCCCTCGTTTCTTCGAGTTCCTTTTCGAAGGAGATTCCAAAAGGTCAACAAACCCATTCCACCTGGAGGAAGTTGTCGAAGAGACGACAGGAGAAAAACCACTAAATGTATTTGGCATCAATAGAAGTAAATACATTGTCGAAATACGAACGATGACAGCAGCTAATGATATTATTACCATAAAAGACATCAAGGGCACTCCTTGTGTGGTGTCTCAGTATGCTCCTTTCAATACCGTGAGAGGACTAATGTATGTAAAACATACAGACTTGTCAACAGATGAGAATCTGAGAGATTTCAAAATCTGGCTGAATGAAAACTGTGGAATTGAAAATGTTGCCCTTGCTCCTTTCATAAAACCTAGGGACCCTACTATGAGAGCCCTCATAGTCACATTCACTGGTAACAGCCTACCATATAGTATCTACATACATGGAGAGGAATCACTAGAGTTTATCCGTACTCTAATAAACCTATGCTGTGTAAGCATTGCTATACCTATGGCCACACTTTAGTTAAATGTCGATCTACTAACTCTGTCTGTAAAAAATGTGCAGAGCCAGGTCATTCTGCTGACAACTGCCAGAGTGAATTCACGAAGTGTTACCACTGTGGAGAAGCACACGAAGCAGGATCTAGAATCTGCTCACGATATCAGAGAGAAGTGAACCTGATTGCTATTCAAGCAGAAAGGAAAGTCAGTATGAGACGAGCAATTCAGATAGAGAGAGGAGAAGAAGAGGGAAGAGTGGTGAACAGTGAAAAGTATTTAGACGTTGTAGATGTAAAGATGTCAGTAGAAGATAAGAGAAGCATGACTCCCTGGTTGCTGGACAGATGTCTCGCAAGTTGCATCACTGGCAAAGTAAAAAGTATCCGGTCTGTCAATGCTGAGGTCTTCTCTATTGAAGTTTCCTCTGAAGTGCAATATCAAGAAATCCTTGCTTTGAAACTTATGAACGGGAAACCCATAACTACTATGAAATCCTCACGTTATGAATGCCCAAAAGGACTTGTTTACATTTACGAATATAATCTGCAACATTTCGATGAATACAAGAAGAGAATTATGGAGAAGCTACCAATCAGTGATGCTACTATCGCATCCTGGATCAAGTCCAGAAACCCAAGAGCAATCCCTCTCGTTTTGAGCTTCAGCCAGTCTGAAGTCCCGCAGTATATTAGTATCCTTGGAGAGCAATCTCTCACAAAGGTATATGAGTATGTTAACAGACCTATGATGTGCAAGCAGTGTCTTGAATTTGGACATACAAAGAAATGGTGCAAAAACCCTCCAAGGTGCACCAAGTGTGATGCTGACGACCACTTAATTGAAAATTGTTCCTCTTCTAACCCAAAATGCCATCACTGCCAGGAAAATCATTTCACTGGTAACAAAAAGTGCAAAAAATTACAATTCGAGATGGAAATCATCTCTATCCAGAAAAGAAGGCGTGTGCCAAGAGCTCAGGCTAAACTGATATTCCAAAAAGACAACCCCAATTTCCAGAACCTCAACTATAGTAGAGCTGTTAAAAATTCTGTGATATTACCCATGGTACAGTTACAGAAATGCCCCCTATTATAGAGATCCATGAAAATTCAAAATCAAGACAGTCTTATTCCCCTGCAACTCCGGAGATTTTCGAAAACGATGCAATATCCACCAAAAGAATGTTCGAAGAAGAAGCAAGTGAACCAACAGATGATATGTTGGATCAATCAAACTACGAGTCCGAACTTCGCAACAGCTCGAAACATAGAAATAAGAAAAGAAAAGATAAGAAAAATAGAAAAGATCACTAATAAGACTATTATAAATGGAGAACCACATCATTCAGTGGAATGTTAGAGGAATTTCCTCAGCGAAGCAAGAACTAATAAAATTAATTGAATCATACCAACCACTAGTTCTTGCCGTTCAAGAAACCTTCTTAGGTAATGATTTTAGCATTAAGCTCCCTGGTTATACAAGCTTCTGTCGACAAGGGCACTACAACCAAAGATTTCATGGAGGAGTGGCTATTTATATCCACAACTCATGTCCTCATGAAAAATTAGAAATACACTCTGAACATCAAATTGTTGCCGCAAGAATTCAACTCGATCATCATCAACCCATCTCAATAGCATCCATCTACATTCCAGGAAGAGAAAGAATAACATACCAGTCTATTAGTGATGTAATCGGACAACTCCCAAAACCCTTCCTCCTATTAGGAGACCTGAACGGACACCACACTACCTGGGGATCAGCTGCAAATGACCAAAGAGGTAACCAAATTAACAAAGTTTTGAGTGATCTTCAGCTAAACTGTTTAAATGATGGTAGATCTACCCATGAGTCGGGATCATGTATAGACCTCTCAGTTTGTGACCCTGCTTTGACACCTTTCTTGGAATGGAATGTACTACAAACGGTACTTTCTAGTGATCATCACCCCATTCTCACCACTCTCATCACGAGAAACGCGGGGCAACCAACTGCACAAACTAGATACAATATAAAGAAAGCTAAATGGTTCGAATACTCAATTGATGCAGCTTGGAGTGAAGAAATACCTGATGTCGAGGAAAACAGTTGTAACTTCTTAATTAACGATCTCTATAGCAGAATATATTCTGCGTCAGACAGAAACATCCCTAAAATACAAACTAAAAGATTTTATCCAGTTCCCTACTGGTCTGATGAATGTAAGAGACTTTGGGAAGAGAGGGAACGCCTGTACAGAAGATATAGGAGCTCTGGATTACTGGCTGATAAGATATCATGGAAAAGACAGAGAGCCATCACCAAAAAGTTTATTATTGAATCAAAAAAATTAGAATTTAGGAAATATCTTAGTGATATGAAAAATGATACACCCATGTCTCAAATATATGACAAACTACGTAAAATTAGAGGTTACCCTCCCCGCAAAATATCTTTCCTTAAAGTAGGAAACAATAGTGTCACAAAGCCTAAAGATATTGCTAACGTCCTTGCCAACACCCTAGCCGAAACATCCAGCTACAAAAATAGTTCAGCAACATTTCAACAAATAAGAAGAAAACAAGAAACAGATATAACTTTTCCAGAAGACAACGAACCGTACAACCTCCCATTTACAGAACTTGAGCTGAATGCTGCATTATCCTCCGCAAAAAACACTGCTCCAGGTCCAGACCAAATTCATTATGCAATGCTTAGTAATATGCCTGAACATATACAGAAACACCTGCTCAATCTATATAATAAACTGTGGCTCAATCATTTTTACCCACCACAATGGAGTGAATCCATAGTTATACCAATCCCCAAGCCTGGGAAAGATCTCAGCAATCCATCCAATTATAGACCAATAGCACTAACGAGTGGTTTGGGCAAGATGTTCGAAAAGCTAATCAACATGCGCCTTGTGGAACATCTAGAAAACAACAAACTACTCTCCCATATCCAGTGTGGATTTAGAAAAAATAGGTCTACAGTGGATCACTTAGTAAGACTAGATACTTACTTGAGAAGAGCATTCGCAAACGAAAAGGTAACCGTTAGTGTCTTCTTTGACCTAGCCAAAGCATATGATACCACGTGGAGGTTTGGTATATTGAGAGACATGAAGAGCTTGGGAATTGGTGGAAACATGGCATCATATATCAAGGAATTTTTAAGATTAAGAAAGTTCAAAGTTCTAGTTGGTTCAGAACTATCCGATGAGAAGATTCAAGCTGCCGGTGTTCCCCAGGGGAGCATTCTATCCGTCACACTGTTTGCTATAAAGATAAATGCCTTACCACAAGTTATCCCTCCAAATGTACACTCTTCTCTGTTTGTCGATGACATCCAGATTGCCTACTCAGATTATTCCATGCAAAGAGTACAAAATGTTCTACAACCAGCCATCAACAACATCTACAAATGGGCCAACAACAACGGTTTCACCTTTTCTATTAGTAAAACCCACTGTATGACGTTTCATCGTAACCCTGATTTCCCTTTAAAACCAACCCTGAAAATAAACAACACTCCCCTGAATGTTGAAAAAACGGCTAGATTCCTGGGTATGACCTGTGATTCTCAACTGAACTGGAGCACCCATATTAGAAACCTAACCACTTCTTGCAACAAGGCACTTGGTCTCCTTCGATCTTTAACTTCCCTGAAGTGGGGAGCGGACCAACACGTTATGCTCCATGTGTACAGACTTGTGTTGCGTCCCAAAATAGACTATGGTTGTATAATCTATGGCAGTGCATCAAATTCCCTTCTAAATAAAGTGGAAAGTCTACAGAGTGAAGCCTTGCGAATAACATCTGGATCATTTAAGTCTTCACCTGTAAGGAGCCTGCAAGTTCTCATGAATGAACCATCACTAGAAGATCGCAGAGACGATCTAATATGCAGATATTTCTTCAGAAACAAATGTTTTATTACAAATCCTGCATATAATTCTACTCTGAACCCTGACCTCATAACCTTTTTCTCAACAAAGCCTGATCCAAATAAGCCGTTGCTGATGAGGATAAACAACGCTTTAGCAGAATTAACTATACCAACGCAGCCTGTACTTCCTTTCAAAACACCCGATATCTACTCCGTTTGCATAGAGAGACCAGACATTGACAGGGAATTTGTTACTCCCGACACTAAAAGAATCCCTAACTTCAATCCTACCTTTTTAAGCTATATTAGAAACTCCTACTCGGATCATCAATTGATTTATACTGATGGCTCAAAGGACTCTGATGGAGTTGGCTGTGCAGCAGTTTTGGGCCAATCTAAACTTCTATCAACGCTGCCCTCGGTAGCATCAATTTACACCGCTGAGCTGCAAGCTCTTAAACTGGCCTGCACTTTAATTTGTAACCAACTCAGTAGAAACCCCACTGGGAAAAAGTTTCTCATATGCACCGACTCCTTGAGTGCAGTCCAAGCATTGAATTCAATAGAACCTAAAAATCATTTTTTGTACAGACTTCAAATTTCACTTCATAACATTATCACTAACAATATAAATATAACCGTTATGTGGATACCTTCACACAGTGGCATTAAGGGTAATGAGACTGCAGACAAGTTAGCCAAGGAAGCATCCAGAAAACTGCCAGAATTTATAACATGCCCTTACACTGAATGGTTTAATACCATAAAGGAGAAAATACAGCAGCGATGGGCTCAGAGATGGAGAACAGAGAACACTCAGCTGACTAAAATACTCACTGAACCTGCAAAGAGGAAGAAAACTAAGATGAACAGAAGTGAGCAAGTTGTGATAAATAGGTTGAGGATTGGTCATACCAACCTGACTCATGGCTATAAGATGAGTAGCACCGTACAAGAGCCTAGACCAACATGCCGATGGTGCAATTTGGAGCCAATGTCTGTGGAGCATATATTTGTAACCTGCCCACAGCTTGAGGATATAAGACTGGAATTTTTCGAAGACCCTCATCCTGAGATTGGAACTGTGCTCGGTGAAATTTGGATATTCTGAAATTGATTGAGTTTTTGAGTAGGCTTGATATTTTGCAGGAGATATGAGACTTTATTGATATTGTGTTGAGACCCTTTTCTTGTCACTGACCACAAAATGGAAATTTCTGACGTGGTCTTTTCTCTATCTTAGAAATTATTATTATTATAAGCTCTAAAAATATGCTTTATAAGCTCCAAAAATAAAGCTGTAAAAACGTTTCAGATTATGCTTTATAAGCTTAAAGAGCTGAATACTATGATGCATAAGCTTTTATTAATAGATTTGCCTTCAAATATACAATAGTATATAGTTAAAAAAATTCTTTTGATTGAAGAAAACAAGCAATAATCAAGGGGAACCCTATATATTATTATTTAGCTAAATAGGTATCTTTTACTAGGTATTTCAGGGAAAATAAAATGAACTGATTAGTAATTTAGTGATTATGTATAAAAGATACTTTCATCTTCAAAGAAAACTATTTAAAGAAATAAATATAGCAACTCCTGATTTAACAAATGTAGATTTTACATTAGAAAAATTCATCACGAGAATTCATTTTCCATGGTAAGGGGCGCGTTAGCACCCTGTCAATGAAGTTAAATTTTATTAGTTGGTTGCACTATAAGTTATTTAGGATATTGTTTTTAATGTTCCGGTCTCAAAATTATATTATATTATAACATAAATGAATTTGTTGTATTGCACATTTCCTGATTGTTTAATGACGTAGCAGGGGGGTTCGGGGGCGACACGGTCCCGATTCATCTAATTCATAAGCTTCATTTATACCTGAGACCGAAACTGAATTTTCCGGTCAAATTTCATGTTAAATAAATGTCAAAACATGTCAAATTTCTAATGTTTCGTGTCAGCTTAAAACGGTTAATGTTATCCTATTTTAATAAATATACTACACATTTAAGAAATAATAATTTCAACTTTTTATATTATTATTCTTTCATAACACCATTTTAAACTGAGACAGAAATTTTCAAGAACGAAATTTCCCAGAGCCTACACAACACATTGAAATAGATAAAATTATACTATCACTTAAACTTTGCAGAACTTTCGGAAAATCTTGTCAGTTAACATTTCTAGAGCATTGGATTTAGTTATGAATAAACAAAAAATTATTGACTGATTTAGCAACGTTAGTTATCCTGGCCTGGATGGTAGCTCGTGCAAGCTATCAAATTAATTTTTTTTTCTAAAAATTTAAAGTGCCACCATCAGGTTTTAAAAGCGGGAAATATAATAGAAATATTGTAAGGACAATCGAGGTATGTTGTGGTGTTCGTGACGTCATAACAGCAACACTCTAAAATAATATTTAAGACAATTGAAGAACGTTCTATTATAAAACAGAGATGAATCCATTAATGTTATTCACACTGCTTAACCTTAATTTTCTAAATATGTGTGTTGCCTTGTTGACGTCACGGTCACAAATCACTCGATTTGTAACCACAGCTCACAAAGCTTTACTCTTTGGTGCCTTCCCTAAATCCCTAGTAGGAATACTAATATTGACAAGTAGCGACAATTGAGTGATTTGTGACGTGACGTAAGCAAGGGAACAAATTTAAAGAGAAAATTAGGGGTTTGGCAGGTTAAATAATTGATTAAATATATATTTATTTATTATATTATGCAAATTAATAGCTATTTTTTACAAATTTACTTTAAAATTTAAATATGATTTTAGAATGTTGCTGTTATAACGTCACGCACACAACATACCTCGATTGTCCTTTCTATATTTCAATTCTATTGGAATAGAATTCGCTACGAGATTTGCAAAAAAATTAGGTGATGGCTCATGTTTGACATAACGTGTATTTATAATATAGAGCAGAAAAGCATGAAAAATCCAATATCGTATATATCAACCTTTTCATGAACAGTTGAAAATGTTTTCTGTTCACGAAAACCTCAACGAAAGGATATTATGCCTTGAAATTAGATAAGCTCTTTGATAAAGCATATGCTCGAAACATTTTGCTTAAGCCCTAACAAAAAGCATATGCTCGAATGATTTTGCTTAAAGCTCTAATAAAAAGCATATGCTCAAATGATTTTGCTTAAAGGTCTAATAAAAAGCATATGCTCAAATGATTTTGCTTAAAGGTCTAATAAAAAGCATATGCTCAAATGATTTTGCTTAAAGGTCTAATAAAAAGCATATGCTCAAATGATTTTGTTTAAAGCCCTTACAAAATGCATATGCTTCAAAAAAGTATAAGCAAATTCTTACGAGCATATGCGAAATAAGCCATGTCACAGCCCTAATAATCAATGTTTGATTAGATACTAGGTAAACTAATAAAATATTTGTTAAATTATAAAGAATATTATTTGAGGGGGCCGTTGTAGGATTTGCATGGTCAGAAGAACGGATAATTTTGATCTTTTTTAGTGGGTGACCGTTTAAAGATCTTGGGCTGTACGAGCTTTACCTGTATAAAAAGATACTTCATATTTATGTCTTGTTAATGTACTATGAAGCAGACTTTATAAGAAGTGTTTCAATATATAAAAATTGACAATTTAAAGATATTAACTTTCATTCTACATCCCAGTGTTTTATTATTTTTACAATTAATAAAAAAATATTTGGTGAAAAATACATGGGCTTCTTAGTAACAGCCTATTTCGAGATATAGATGGAAATCTAGAATGACTACTTAACTGAAATAAGTTAAATTTTTTTTAATTAAAATTATTTTCTGCATATATTTTGTATATGCGTTTTATAAATGCATATATTTTGCATATGCGTTTTATAAATGCATATGCGTTTTATAAATGCATATGCGTTTTAGAAAATGCATATGCATTTTATGAAACGCATATTTCAAGCGAATGTGCACTAAATTTTTATGTGCATACGCTGCATAATATGCAGTGCATATTGTCTCAACCCTAAATATGAATATACATTTACTAATTTGCATGTATGCATTTAGCAATATGCATATGCATTTAGCAATATGCATATGCATTTAGCAATATGCAAATGCATTTGCCAATTTGCATATGCATTTATAAGCATGCATATACTTTTATCAATATGCCTATCCTGAAGCAGTCTGTGACGAATGGAAGAGAAGGGGGGTGGCGTCCCTTGGGCCCCGAGCTGTTGTAATTAGGATTACGGATTGTCTTTTTTTCATTTTTATTATAATTGTCCTTTTTTAACGCTACTTGCAGTTTTAGAGAATGGTTATGCTCTTCAACTACGAGGTCTTTGATTTTTGGGTTTGGTAGGCTCGTAGGGTTCATTTACTATCACCTCTTCATTTTCTTCTTCCATCCGTAAGTGCAGCCACCGATGTTTTGTGTCCCTTTTAGTCACTGCATTCACTAAGTAGCTTTTCTGCTTCCATGAGCTTGTTTGTTCCATATAGAACCACTTTCCTTTCTGACTGCTTCTTCTAGTCCCTTGTATTTAATTTCCTTTTGACGTCAGCGATATGGCCTTTGGTTCAGAAGCAGACGTTAAACCCTTACTAAATTAATAATTAATTAATTATTAATATGAATTTGCATGTATTATGAATTATTATGCATGTAATAGTAATGCTCCAAATTTAAAATGTCAAGTATTTCAAAAGACTCAATTGTTTCAGAGAAAGACACACTATATTGTCGGCACTATAGGATACTATATTAATGAAGTGAATTTTCATGGCTACCAGTTATTTAAGAACAGAAACTAGGTATAGAATCACGGGAAATGGACTATTCCCAGCCGGACTATTCCTCACACGCGAACTTTTCCCCATCAGGACTTTTCCCCGCCGGATTTATCTAAAATTAGACTCTGGAGGATAATTTAATGTTGCGATTCTATATTTAAATTTCGAAAATAAATAATTTTGACAAATAGATCCGTTGCCACGAAATTATATGCCGAAGTCTGCCGTCTCAAATAACAGACCTTTTTTAATTTTTTTTTTCATTTTTAATATTATTGTCACATGGGAATAGGTTCCTAGTTGACTGAAAATGGGTCACCACCAACTTTTTGAACCGAACCAGTTTTGTATTGGTTACTCCTCGATTATTAGTTTTCGTTGGAGAATTTTAGGGAAAATGTACGACAATATATATAAATCGTTTTGAGACCTGACTACGCGATAAGTCTTGATTTAAGGATTTCTGCACTCTAACTTACTTAGGTATTTTCATAATAATGGCTAAACCATTGTAAGATTTTTAAGGTACAAATATTAAATATACATATTAGATAAATATTAAATATACTTATTAGATAAAGGACACTAAAAAAGAGGTCAATATTTAGTGTAATAAAAATCTATAGTAGGTTTATTAATTATGAGGTATAGTAATTAATAAATTAATCTTTTAAAAAATTAATAAAGTTTATTAATGATCTGGAAAAGCATAAATTTGAACGAGTAGTTAATAGATCGCCATTTTCTGTACAGCTGAAAAATAAAATAAATTCACGATATAGAAAACTACAGAGTTAAATAACTGAACAAATCGAAGCTGCTTAGAGTACCTTGCGACACTTGGTAACCCTTAATATTGCAATAATATTCGTACTTTGTAGCATCTCCTAATTATATACGAAAATACGAAGGCACAATCTTAAAATCGAACGAACAATATGGGCACATAATTACGGTAATAAAATTCTGTTAATAAAATGTGTTTTCTATTGATAAATTTTGTGTTTTATCAAAATCATACTTTAATAACCTAAATTACTGATATTTTATTATGCGTGGAAAAGTCCTGGCGGGAAATAGTCCGGCGCGGAAAAGTCCTACTTTCATACTGATCTCCTGTGTCTATAATCTGTTTCTATTATTACCCTATTCTTTATTTACATTACTGTGAGTTTTAGCTTTATGGCGCCATATAGTTAACCATATTCTCTAATTTTCGAACAAAAATTAAAAATCATATTCATTGGGAAAACTAAATGATAGAACACCTAAAGGTATATAACAAATAAATTAGGGGGTTTGTTCAACCTCCCACCAGATATAAACAGCTGGAAGTGCATATATTGCCTTCTTTTCTGTTTCAAATGCATATGCCTTTTCTTATATGCATTATCTTTAAGTGCATATGTTTTATCTGCAAAACATATGCGTTTTCTCAAAAGCATAAAACCTGTTGCATATGCAGTATATTTCCCAGTGCATATACTGCATATTTGGAAATGCATAATGTCACAACCCTAGTCATGAGTTATGTAAGTTATGT